>JAXGGA010010681.1:7500-32500 GCA_038373865.1 Uloborus plumipes | reverse complement strand
AAAACGTTTTGAAGATTGAAGCAGCTCCAATGAAAGGAGAAATGGCAAACAGCCAGATGAGCCTCAAACCAGAATTGAAGCCGCCAGTACCAAATTATTACAGCAAATATATTCCGAAGATTGAAGGAGCTCCAATGCACGAAGAAATGCCAAACAGCCAGATGAGTCTTAAACCAGCATTGCAACCTCCAGTACCAAATTCTAATAGCGAAAACATTCGGAAGATTGAAGCAGCCCCAATTCATGAAGACATGACAAACAGCCAGATAAACTTTAAATCACAATTGCAACCGGCAGGATCCACTTTTCACAATGGAAATGTTCCAAACATTAAAGGAGCTCCAATGCACGAAGGAATGGAAAAAATCCACCAGTGGAATCACGAACCCAATTCGCAGCCAAACTTTTACAGTGAGCACGTTCCTTACCATGAAGAAGTTCCAGTGTACGAAAAAATGGCTAAAAACCAGTGGCAGACTAAACCTAAGTTGCAAGAAAGTCCCGTACCAAGCTTTGCGTTTCGTCAAAAATCAATCCAAAATTCAAGAACAGGCAATTCATCCCCGTATCAGGACTACTACCCCAATTATTCGCCACTACATGGAGTGCGGAATTGGGGAATGATACCCGGTCCAAAACCATATCTCCAGCAGAAACAAAGTAAGTGTTTTTGTCTTCAATTGACTTTATTTACAATATGTAAGTAACTGCCCTCAAAATGGGGACAATTAGATGCCGACAGCTAGATTTCGACATCCAGAGATAGCAGCTTCAACTGAGAGAGTTAATCCGAAACTGCAGTCCCAGCTCGTAAGGTAAATCTGGAAGTAGTGTCATTTTTTATCCTTCAGCTTTCAGTCTTTTATTAAAATAATGAGGGGGGGGGGGGGGCGGCATTCATGGAGGCCCCTGTTATTGATTTGAAATTTTACATCTTGAATTCAATTAATATCTTTCACTATCAGGAATTATAATCGAACTCTACTCGTTGGATTTTTTGTTAGTAGAAATGTCTCCATGGCAATTCGTGATTTTGAAATATAATAATTTGAATTCAAGATATTCAAATTCAAATTAATGCCAGGGGCTAGATGTTGTGTGCTGGATGTCTAAAGAGGTGTGTACCGTCGAGAGGGTGGGGTATGCATAAAGTTGATTCCAGGGTACATGGGCGCCTCCAATTAGAAGGAGGTCTCTCCTGCTTAGGTCGGTGGACAATGGGGCTCGAAGAGGCTCAGGTCCAAAAATCAGAGGCACATTAACTGCGTTCGAGTGAGAATAATGAGCAATTCGTGATTGCTTAAAGAGAAAGTTTAATTTATTGCCATTTCGAATTCGTGACCATCCGCGCAAAAAAAGAATGTCCCATTTTGTTGAATATGCAAAATTGTTTTTTAGGTTTCTTTAGCTATCAAACATTAGAATCTTTCGACATGATTCTATAAGAAATCGTTTTTTACAATTCAAAAATATTAAATGTCGTCGTGAGTGCCTTTTTAAGAATGGCTTCCATGGTCCAAGACTAACTGTTGCCTAGTTGCTAGACAAAAAAACTTTTATAAATTTAAATAGTTTTGGATTAAGATAAAACTTATTATATAATCTGCCAATTGTTATTTGTAACTTCTAAATATTTGGGAATTAGTTTTGGACATATATCTTTTAAAAGATCTTTTTAAAGATGTCAAAATTCGAATTCATGTCAGGGGCTAGATGTTGATTCGGCAATTAGTTTTGGATATTAGTCCAGGCTAGTGTCCATTGAAATGTCATTGAACCTAAAATTTTTACATATATGACATTTTTTGGCGGTTTCTATATGAATTTGACCTGCTGATTCCGAATCCGTTGAGTGCCAGACGCTAAACCTTGAGCATTTTTGTCAAAATGGCGAAATCCAATATGGCTGCTGTAAAAGGTATGAACAAATTAATGGAAACGTTCGTGCAATGAAACATTTTATACACTTAAAAATGATTGTACTCTTTAGTTAAAATATAATTCTATTGAAAATTTATATTTATGAAAAGTATACGAATAAAAAAATTATCAAAATGGTAAAATTCAAGATATCAGCCTGAAAAGTTATAAGGTTTGTTTTCAGGTATTAATCATTTTTTAAACCGTAATTTACATGAAAGTAGACTGTTTTAACAAAGAAATGTTTAAAATGATATGCAGGGAGGATAAAAATGTGATTTAGCCCAAAAATAACACTTTAAAAATATTTAGAAACATTTCAAACTTTAGTTTTGAGATTTTGCCGGTTTAAACCAATTTCCTGCAAGAAACAAGTTTTTTTTGCGAAAAAGTTTCCCATATTGATACAAGTTGCATGAATGCGAACTTCTCACCGGTGTGAAACGTATTTTTAACTACCAGTTGGAAGGTATATGGGTGATTCTACGGTCAATGCGTTTTTTGTGTCCCCAAAGAAAAAATAATCTGTTTAATTCCACACTCATTATATCACTAGTAGCCGCTATTTTTATGATTGTAGTGGTAAGGGCCAGACGAAATTTCAATTTTTGGGGGGTTTATCGATACCAGGGGAAAATGCGTTGCCAGTGGAGTGACACTATTGGCAGAATTCTGGTTTGATTTACTATTATTTCACTTTTTTTTCGGTGTAAAATCATAGTATGAACTCATTTCTACAAGACCAGTATTCAAAATAAATTCTCGCCTTGTAATAAAATAAAAAAAATCAATCTTGAAAACACGACATGTTGCATACAAGTCGCACCGCAGATCCCAAATAAAAATACTTCCCGCATTATTTACGTTCATTCAAATTGCTTTCACTGGGACAATTAAGATTTAAAATGAAATTAATTATTCTTATAACACAATTTTAATGTATATTTACCCTTTTTTGGAACAAAACTACCAGGGGAGTGACGCCAGAGAAGTGACAAAATCACACATTACCTATAAAAACAACAACACGCGTTCTTCTTACCAGAACTTCACGTAAACCGTGATGTCTGCACACAATAAGCATTACATTATGCATACGAACACTTACGTAACGATGAAATATTAAAAGTTATACTTACCAGAGGAAATACTACAACGACTGGCGCAGTACGCTTCGACGCACTTTCAACGAGAACCGATGCAATAATATTCGATTTTTTTAAAAACCTCTTAGCTTGATTTTAACTTTACTCAGTATTACACTGGTTATTCGCAATCAACATCATCCTTATGCATTTTTAATGCGAAATATCAGTCTTTGAAGTTCGCCAGGTGAGGGTGACACTGTTGATATGGCCCGTTGAAAAGTGTATTTGTTTTAAATAATAATAAATATTTTTTCAATGTTTACTGATGAAATATGTTTCTCTGTTAATGTAAGTGTATGATTATGGCAAAAAACATTATGCCAAGTTAGTAAAAAATTGAACGTCGAACATGTTTGTATAAAAACTAGTATTTGGACAGGCCAGGGGAGTATACATTTACGACTATTTTCAGCTATAGATGCTAAGATAAAATAATTGTAGTGAATTAATTAGGTGGTCCATGTAAAAGATAATAGTCTATAATGCTTAAGCATACAAAAACATTAATAAAATTAGTTTTACATGAAGTTTTTCCATTGGCCGTCTGAATTCAAATAGCGTAGAATCACCCATATCCAACGTGTTTGTTTAGTGTTTCGTCTTCAGCTGGATTATAGATTGTTCAGATTGACATCACTCAAGTAAGAGTATGTACAATCTCTCGATATTGTAGTTTTGGATGAATTTCAAACAAATTAGCGGCTCAGCTATTTGCTTGAAATTTCTGCCTTAGCTGTAGCCATATTTGTTAAACTGCTTCAGGAGCTTTCCTGGTAAGCCAGAAAGGTGCCAAACTGCTACCATCAACCTATCTCAAAGTTTTTTGCAAGTTTCCGATTTATTGCCGTAAAGTGACTGACTTTTGTTTGGAAGCGTTATAAATTCTTTAGCTAGTTTTTTGACTTTAGCAGGATACTTTCCTGATTTCTTCCAGGTATGTTACTGCGGCAGAAGTTAAGCCTATAACTGCCCATTATTTTCCAGGAGTGTTTCGCTTTGTTTTTAGTGAAACTGTGAAGAGAGAAATTAGCTTAAACCATATCAGACAAATAAAAAACATATTTTCCGGTAAGAAGAGAATCGTATGAGAAACACCACTACAAAAAATTATTTTTTTCTAATGAAAAAGCGAGAACATTCTTAGGGCTAATGAGATATATTCGATAGATGTTTTGTGATAACTTTAGAAGCGTCTGCGAATCAACCGAACAAAACATTGTTACTAAACTAAAAGGGAGAAAAAAGTCTTGAGACTTATCTGGAAGATTCATTAAATATTTTGCAGTAATTTTAAAAATACCTGTGAGACAGCAGAACAAAATATCGTTACTACTTAACTAAAAAAATTTGCAAAGTTTTCTATTTTGATGCTTTATTTTAACAGAAAGCCTTTTTTCATTTTACTATTTCAAATGACAGTACAAATCACTATACCTACCATCTCTACAAAAATGTGTTTAGTTTTTTTTCCTTTCTTGATGTGATATAGACTTAAACGTAAAGTATTGATAGGGCTTAAAATGCAGAGGACTCGGGTAAAATTGGCAAGACACAGATGCATGCATGTGACAAAACGTGTCCTCAAGGATGCCACTAAACATTAAGAAGGTTAAAACAATGCTTACGTTCACCGCAAAGACTAAAATTTGTGATTCAAATCATACGCCAGACACAAGAATGGTATATGGTTTAATGGAGTCATCAAGGGAAAGCTTCCTTGCAGAAATTATTTAGTCATGAACTGGCTCCTCTTCCTACTGCTTTATTTGATGATGAGTGAAATATGAGAGGTCCAAATAAATCTGCACAAGAGTCAAAACTAAAGGCAGTTTTCAGGGTAGGCGGTAAGAGTAGTCCAGAAATTATCATTCTTGGTGAATGTGCAACATTGTGGGTAGTACCTATACTCGCAAAGCTACCTGCTTGAGTAATTGTATTGATGGTGCAGAAAACCTTATTAAGCACGAAATACAAACCATTCTTGCGGTGCACAATCTGTTTAAGAGATACGATAAATTTAGTACTACGTCACAACGTCAAGCCACACAAGAGCAAAATGTCTATTGTGTTTGTCAACTTAATGAAAAATCACCACTTTCTAAAAGCTATATCTTACTGAAAATAGTACCAAATGTGACGCAAGTAATTAAGTTTGTTGTGAGCCGACTGTGTTCGATCCCCAGGTCAATGTGTAATTGTTACTGGTACCGATTCTTTTCCGATTAGATTGGTGTTGGAATTCAACAAGCTTTTGTTTCTCATTAAGAAGCTGATGTGATTATGACTCACTATTTAGCTTAAGTCAGTAGTATTCCAAAAGAATTTAGGAACCTTCCAAATTAAAGTAAGTCACTTTACGGCAAGAAATTGTAAACTTCCCAAAAACTCTTAGATAGGTTGATGGTAACAGTTCAGTACTTTCCTGGCTTACAAGGAAAGCTCCTGGAGCAGTTTAACAAATATGGTCAGTGCTAAGGCAAAAATTGCAAGCAAATAGCTAAGCCGCTTATTTGTTTTGCAATTCATCCAAAACTACAATATCGAGAGATTGCACATACCCTTACTTGGGTGAAGTCAATCTGGACAATCCATTATCGAGCTGAAGGCAAAACACTAAACAAACAGATTGGATATACCTTCCAACTGGTAGCTAAAAATATCTTTCACACCAGTGAGAAGTTCACATTCATGCAACTTGTATCAATAAGGGAAACTTTTTCGCAAAAGAAACTTGTTTCTTGCAGGAAATTGGTTTAAACCGGCAAAATCCCGAAACTTAAGTTTGGAATGTTTCCAAATATTTTTACAGTGTTATTTTTTTGGCTAAATCACATTTTTTATGCTCCCTGCATATCATTTTAAATATTTATCTTTGTTAAAACATTCTATTTTCATGTAAATTACGGTTTAAAAAATGATTAATACCTGAAAACAAACCTTACAACTTTTTAGGCTGATATCTTGAATTTTACCATTTTGATAATTTTTTTATTCGTATACTTTTCATAAATATAAATTTTCAATAGAATTATATTTTGACTAAAGAGTACAATCATTTTTAAGTGTATAAAATGTTTCATTGCACGCACGATTGCATTAATTTGCTTCGTACCTTTTATAGCAGCCATATTGGATTTCGCCATTTTGACAAAAATGCTCAAGGTTTAGCGTCTGGCACTCAACGGATTCGGAATCAGCAGGTCAAATTCATATAGAAACCGCCAAAAAATGTCATATATGTAAAAATTTTAGGTATATGGCCTTCTAGCCTGGACTACATTATAACTTTTAAAAAGTGAAATTTTTTTAAAGATGTCAAAACTCAAATTAATGTCAGGTGCTAGATAATGTGTCCTGGATATCTTTAGGGAATTGAGTAAAGTCGAAAGGATCGGGTATAAATAAAGTTGATGCCGGAGGTAATAAGCTTTAGTTATATCCAACACATTAACGTAGTGAATGTAGGTCTTAAACTTCTTGCTTGTGTTTTTACTATATGCTTTTTTTCTTCATGAAAAACTATAAAAACAATAGCAAGCTCTTAGCAACCTTTGTCTGCAGTGTTTAAGGAAGGTTGATAAAATTGTTACCCTGTCCTGTGAATAATAGCGTTTAAGCAATCAAAGCATTCGTAGAGAATTTCTGCGGTTTTCTTCTATTTTAACGAAGATACAAATAAGTAGTTATCTTCGTTTAAAATTCCCTGAGGAAACTGTACCGATTGAGTCAAATGAGCTGATAGAACAATCAAACTGATGTAGCTGCAAGAATTGCGAATTTTGTTTCATTTTATATACTTGCCATAATTACTTTATTCGCAATTCAAATCAAGTACAGAAGAACCTGCAGTTTTGACTAATGACGGCTAAAAGCGGTAAAAACGAAACCGCTCTATTTGCGTAGAATATGTATGAGCTGTCCAATAAGACATCTGCTTTGCATCCACAAAATTGGAATGTGTCAAATCTTTGCCGAGTTTCATAAATCATCCCAATGTGGTATATTCAAACTCTAGAATTGTGAGTTGAAGGGCTTGGGAGATGAAGGGGGTTATGTGACAAAACAGAAATTGCGAGCAGTCGACGCTCGATATAACGACCGTCTCCGTTCTACAGAAAACGGTCTTTATAACGAATGGTCGCTATAAGAGGTAGAACATAGAGTATATTGGGATACAGATGGGGGTTTTCTCACCGGTCGTTATATTAGGATGGTCTTTATAACGTGTGGTCGTTATAACGAGCGTCGACTGTAATTAAAATTCAAAGTTTTACTGTTGCAGCTTTTTTTGTTTCTGGTTTTGTCATTAGTGTGAGTATGAAATTGGTCTATTGACATCTACTGTTTGATGTACCAAGTACTACTCGCTTACCTGTATCCATTACTTACCATTGATTTTTATAAATCAAATTTAAAATGGATATTTCTAAATTAAAAAACGCTGTATATTTTTCAGAGTGTAGATAGCGATTAGTGGTTTTGAAAACTTTCGGAAAGAAACTTTCCTAGCAGGTACTTTTTGCGTTCTTTCGAATGAGACCAAGATCGGGAAGATCCGATAAGTATTTCGCTAGATAGAGCCAGTTTAAAGTAGAAAGAGCCATTTTGTAGTCCTTTATTCGAAGTTCAAACGGATCGGTACTTTTTTTCCCGCAAAAAACCACCCTATGATCCTTCCCGGATGCCCAAGTATATCCTTGCCAAATTTCGTCCATATCCGACGTAAACTGTGGATTTGTATAAGGTACACACACACACACACACATATTCTTTGTTTTATTTATGTGGATTAATCTCAATTTAGAAAAAGATTCATGCCCCTAAAAATATGTATCAGTTGGAAAATATTCGCAAATTATAACGAGGACATGAAAATGCCTGTTTCTGTGAGACTAACTCTTATACGTTTGCTTAGTTTTCTGCAACTGCTAGCAGTTTTTTTTGTAATCTACTTCATTCTATCGAACTCTTTTCTTTGCATAGCCCAAACCTCGCAACCACCTTCGCAACCACCGCCGCCACCAGGGCCGGAAGTACCACCAGGACAACTTGAGTCCCCCCAAGAAAAACTTGACTCGCCACAAGAACAGCTTGACTCGCCTCAAGAGACACTTGAGTCACCCCAAGAACAGCTTGATTCGCCTCAAGAGACACTTGAGTCACCACAAGAACAGCTTGAGTCGCCACAAGAGCAACCTCAATCACCGCCACAAGACCAGCCTAAGCCACCTCCATCGGACCAACCACCACCGCCACAAGACCAATCTGAGCCATCACCACCACCTAAAGCTCTGCCACCTTGGATGCCAGGGCCGAATCAGCCGAAAATATACAGCGCAGGTAATTTTTGTTTGCCGAAAAAGTTGATTTTTAAGCTTTTTAATAATGCAATGAAATAATTCAGAAAAATAATGTAATTTGCATCATCTACAAATAGTTATGCGTTTCATTAATAAATTAGTAGCGGAAAAGGAAGTTTCTTTTGAAAAATCATGGGAAATGAATTGGACATAGTATTGTTTCATGAGTACAGTAAAACGTCTTTTATCGTGGATAATTCGTTTCAGAGTCAACCGCGATGTCTGAATTTTTAAATAGAATATTTAGAGCTGATAAAAACTTGCTTACGATCTTTCAAGTCGGTTTTTTAACATTGTTAGAGCCTCCTAGCTATGAAACAGCAACCTTTAGTCACCATTGCAATCGTATTACTTAGTTTATAGAGGAAAGTATGAAAATATGAGGCATATTAGAAGTAATAGATATCTCGCCGTTAATTATTTGAGAATAAACTACACAAACACTCAGAGTTCTTCCACACTACTGTCTAAAATTTTTTCGTACTACCTCCGCTGCATCTGCGCACGCGCCAAGTTTCTTCGGACTTTCTCGAAATAGGGGAGAAAAGCAACGAGGAAGTAGTAAGCGAACAAAATCTGAAGGCATCGGGTAGTGCGCATCCAAAAACCTAACTCCCCTTTTTCAGATGGAAGCGTCCGTGGCTGCCAGGCGAACAAAACGCAAACAGACAGTACTAGTACTAATCTATGAAAATAACGCAACTTGTTCGATGATGAAATAATTGCAAATTAGTGATATTTCCTGCCGCTCCTCCTCTACATTTATCCTTTATTGAATTTATTAATTACGTCATGTTATTTTATGTTTAAAACGCAATTACATAGTTGAACACTATTTACAGGGTGAGAAGAAATAACTTGGACACACACGCTACGTTATAACTTTAATGCTAATGAAAATATTGCGACCAAACTTCAAAAGGGAGTGAAAACAATTGTAGTCTGGGCACGCTTAGTAAAGAAATTAGAGCAAACCTGCTTAAAGCTAGGATCAGGGATTTAAAGCAAGATGCGTTTTATTCCTGTATTACAGTGAACTCTCACTTATGCGCCGACCCAAGGGACCAACAGAAAAAGGCGCATAAGTGAGAGAGACGTATAAGTGAACAAGCCTATTTAAAGGACTAAAACGCAACATAGGTTCCAATGAAAGAATGGATAAGAATGTTTCTATAGACAAGGGACATATTACTAATGTTCGGCAATTACTGTAACGTAATTACAATGATAAAGAGAAAATAAACATTGTAGCATACTTAATTGCAAATTGCTCCCTTTAAAACGTTCCATAATAGGTAATTGTCCCTTTCCGAACTCTAGTTCATGTGGAAAAAATGCCTTCCGTGAGCATTGAAGGCGAAAGATTGAAGAGGAAAGTGAAGAAGAATACTCATTTTTTTTAAAGAAAATGAACAATTTTTTTTACATTTTAGGGAAAATTCGGCGCATAAGTGAAATATGTATCTTTAGAGCGACGCATAAACGAATGATACCATCCTTATTTTGCTATAGAATGTGCTGGGACCATTTAAAATCGTCGTATAAGTGAAAAGGCGCATAAATGAGGCGGTGTATAAGTGAGAGTTCACTGTATTTACAAATGTTGCGGTATTTTCAAATTCACAGCAAAGAAAAGAGAGGTAAAAGCTGTTTTTTAATCTTTTCCTTGCAATTTCTGTTTTAAAAGCTCTATATTGACTCCAGCTTTATTGTGCTCTCCCTCATCGTTTTGACCATTGTTTTTCTTTTCCAGCTTCACTAGACCCTTTCAAGAATTACCCTAGTGATCAGGTCGATTCTAAAGGAGGTGAGTTGAAAATGAATCTACATAGTTTTTTACTTTCTTCTATATCTAATATATAGAAGAAAGTATTGGTTTCGTGAAAATTTTCGAATGTCGAATTTTGACGGATTTGCACGTTTTGAGGTGCGCTGAGTCCATTTCGACCATTTTTGGAAAATGTCTGTCTGTCTGTGTGTGTGTGTGTGAGTCTGTATGTGTGTGACCAGTTTTGGTGGCCGCGCTAGAGCAAAAACTACTGAATGAAATCGAACAAAAATTTTTGCACATATGTACCACCATGTGAACTGGTACACCTGACTTTTTTTAGCGAATTCCTCCAAGGGGGGTGGAGCAATCGCACGTGTTCTGCGCGGGGGTGATTGCTATATCTCAGAAAGTAACCGGCGGAATCAAACGAAAATTGGTTCATAGGTAGACCCTACTGAGTACAGGTGCTGATTCAATTTGTTTGTCAATATCTCCAAGGGGGGTGGAGCAATCGCACGTGTTCTGCGCGGGGGTGATTGCTGTATCTCAAGAAGTAACCGGCAGAATCAAACGAAAATTGGTCCATAGGTAGACCCTACTGAGTACAGGTGTTGATTTAAGGGGTTACAGTACCTTTCTAACAAATTTCTTTAATTTAAGTGAAAAAGTTAATTCTTTGAAATATTTGTTTCTGCACTTGTTTAAAAATCAACAATTTATTTTCAAACATCAAAAATTTTGAAAACTTTTTTTGAAAATTTGAAAAATGTAAGAAAATTTCAGTTTTTTTAAAACCCTAAGGCTTTTTTGTTTCTGCACTAATTTCAAAATTTCTTTTTGCGAAATGATCACAAGGAAAACCTTAACAAATCTGTGCATTCATTTTCTTATATTTTGATTAGAAAATATTTTGTGACTTTTTATGTAAAAAAATCTTAGAAAATTTTGTTCTTCGAGGTTTAACAAACTCTAAAAATTTTTGTAATTTATAAAACGCTTATTCAATGCACAGTTTTGTTAAATATATTATCCTGAGTGCAAAAAATATTGCTTTAAAGTTATATCTTTAATAGAAAAAATTCCTTAGCATTTCTAGTAACATAGAAACACTAAAAACTGATCACCGAGAAAAAGCACTTTAAAGTTTGACTTTTCCATTAGAACACACAGCATGCATGCCTTAAAGTCACTCATAACTTTTTAAATAATTTAGCTAGAACAATGCTGTTTTTTTCTGAGTGTTTTAAATAACTTTTACTTTTGAAATAAGCAATAAAATTTTTTTTGGTCTTTTGGTCATTTTTAAGGTACTGTAACCCCTTAATTTGTTTGTCAATATCTCGAAGGGGGGTGGAGCAATCGCACGTGTTCTGCGCGGGGTTGATTGCTATATCTCAGGAAGTAACCGGCGGAATCAAACGAAAATTGGTCCATAGGTAGACCCTACTGAGTACAGGTGCTGATTCAATTTGTTTGTCAATATCTCGAAGGGGGGTGGAGCAATCGCACGTGTTCTGCGCGGGGGTGACTGCTATATCTAAGGAAGTAACCGGCGGAATCAAACGAAAATTGGTCCATAGGTAGACCCTATTGAGTACAGGTGCTGATTCAATTTGTGTGTCAATATCTCACAGGGGGGTGGAGCAATCAAAAGTGATTATTTTGTCATTGCACCTACTGTATCTCGGGAAATATTGCTGCGATTTGAATGAAATTTGGAATAACACTAACCAAATATGGAAGCAAGCATCGAATAAATTTTGGCGCCAATCGCCCCAGAGGGAGGGTGGGGTGATTTTTGCGCTTAGTCAACAATGCGAAAAATTAATTCATTAAAAAATCGCTTTCACGCTATTTAATTATCAAAACAGCTGAAAACTTTCAATGATTTGAAATTTTTAACTGTTGCCAATTTCTTTTTACTAACAAATAAAATGTTTGCAATTAATCTAAACAAGGCTTTTGCAATGATTTCCAATTTCGCTCATTGATTCTGCATTTGCAGGGTTATTACGATAATTGGGAAATTGGTGCTGTTTCCTATTATTCGGGCGAGTACGTATTTTATTTTGTAACTGGAATTCATAAGATAGATATAGAAGAAAGTTTCGTGACGGCCACGACAGCTAGTTTGTTTAATCTATATCAGTCGTTGCTATCTCTGGTCAATCGGTTTTTGGTAAGTCCTCATTTGGAGTACGCTGTTCAGATTTGGTATCTTTATCTTGAAGATAGAAAGCTATATTCTAATTTTACATTAGCTACCAGTTTTTTTTTTTTAGCTCTCTTTGCTTTATAAGAGGATTTTTGCCTCCAACTCGACTAATTTCGTATTCCATGCTGATGAGAGCGTAATAAGCTCGGAACAGCTGTCCATGGATCGAAATAGCCGAGTTTGCGGTGTATTGCTATTGGAAAGGGTTCAAAGGAGGGCTACAAGGTTAGTGAATGGACTTTCGAATTTGGATTATAATTCCAGGCTTAGAATGCTTAATATGTATCGTCTTGAGCAAAGGAGAATCAGGGAGGACATTGATTCAATTGCTTAAATTCATCAAAATGAAAGACGTTACAGGGTTAGATTTTTGCCCTGATAGCAGGACAAGGGGTCATTGTTTTAAGCAGTTGAAATCTCAAGCTAACCTGGAAATGAGGAAAAATTGTTATTTTAACTGGGTAGTGGGAACTTGGAGCAGTTTACCGGAAGAGACGGTAAGGAACAATTAAGTAGATAGCTTTAACTCTTTATGTCCCAAATATAATTTAACAATGAACTTTTATATATATATATTTTGGTTTTTTGAGTTGAAAATACTGTTACAAATCTTGTAAATAGTTGTTGATTTTCCTGCCTTGCACCATTTCACTAGTTTTGGTTTTATCTGACGACATGTTCCAAAAGTATCTGAATATATCACTTTTACCATTTGTATACTGACCCAGTAACATTTGTAGTTTTTGCACTTCCCCTAACTTTAATAAGCGTTGTAAATAAATAAAATTTATAAACATTTAAAAATTGCTAAATTTATTCTTAGGCTCACAATATTTTTGTTCATTCTATTGTATTCGATACTAATTAAACACTTTATCTAGTACGTAGGATTGTTTTGCAACTTATTCTTTTAGAATTTGGAATTATTTAGAGACCTAGGGACGTTTCGTTCCTAGCACAGTAAACTTTTTCACGGAAGTTTCACTTTTTTGCTCATTTTTCATTACCGGGAAATTCCTCTAACAAAGTAATGTGAACATTTTTATTACTTTGAAGTTTTTGTTCAGTTTAAGTAACTTAAGTAAGTTAACATTGGGTGCCTGATAAAAGTATAGAAAAAATACAATAACTAACCAAAATCCACTCAATAATAATTAAAAAAAAAATTGATGAAATTCATTCTGTCATAATCGAGATTTTATTTTACTTATCGTGGAGCATTTTATAAATTTAAAAATTCTTATAAAATAACTCAGAGTTAAAGGTCCGTGCTAAGCGCAAAAGTGGTATCTGTATAAGATCCCAAATTGAGATGTTGCTGCTTAAAGTTTTGCGCCTCCATGCATTTGATTCAGTCGGTTCTTTTTCGGAATTTTTGAAAAAATATTTCCCGTTTTCAAGTGGGTATTTGGGTATTTGGGTATGGTATTTGGGTACATGGTATTTGGGTAAAGTACATCACAGAGAACCACCTAGTGACAAAAAAATAAAAAGTGCAGATTAGACTTTTGTGCTTAGCACGGCAGTATAGTGGTACACTGCGAAGAATCAATGTTGGTTTTACAGAATAATACAGCTATACTAGACAGCAACTTAGTTGACACTGACGTCACTACGGGCGGAGCCAATAAGAGCTCACAAGCAGTTAGCGATCGCTTCTAATTCGCCAAGTAGGCTGTGAGTTTCATCTAGCTCGTTTTTCATAGGCTAACGTCAAGCTGACGTCACGACGTTTTTGTCAAGAAACCTTGCAGTGTGGTATAATGTTATGGTAATGAACTGTGAAAATTGCTAATTTTACAGTAATATATGTAATACCTCTGCTTTCGGTACTATACTGTAAAAACAACAGTTTTTTTTGCAGTGTATTTCCCGGTATTTCTGTTAATGCTTGACCAACAACCTTTTTTTCTTTTTATTTTGACTTGACCTGCGTTTTAACTAGGGATGAACCGATAAGCAAATTGGCCGATTACCGATTTCCGATTAATCGGCTGTTGATAATCGGCCGATTAATCGGTCAAGCCGGTTAATGATCAGGATGATTTCTTTAATACTATCAATTTTACCATCACTGCTTTTTTTCTTTCGTTTACAATTGTGATTTTAGAAATAGTAATCTATTTATGAGAGAAAATATATACTATTTATTAATTTTTCCATTTTCCTAATTTCTCAAAAATAATTTCAGAATTTTATCCTATTTCTTAAAACCAATTTCCGTATTGTCAATAATATTATATTAACATATTGCTAACTATGTTACTAGACATAAAAATTAAAAAAAAAAAAAAGGGGGGGGGGGTTGTGGTGAGCACTCTAATTTGTAAGTGCATTTAATTAAAACTATTCAATATTAGTAGCTATTTAATTCAAGACTTTTATTCTTTGTGAAAATTAGAGGTTATCTAGAAGCACTGTGCTAAAAAGAAAAATATTAACACATGAATAATGTTGCAACATTGTCTGTGTGTACATTTATTTAAAATAAGAAGATTAATTTATTAAAAACTTAATATCAACTGCGATTGTTATTATTACTGTTCATAAAATTATTCATCATAGTTTCACAGTGAAAGTATACTTTTTAAAAAAATATTAGAAAATATTTTTTCCGCCGATTAATAGGCACGATTTTGCCGATTATGAATAATCGGCTAAGTGGCCGATTATGGCCGATTAATCGGTACTGCCGATTAACACTTAATATTTTTTACCGGATAAAACTGGACAGGGTGCTTTTTTGATTAAAAAGAAGCACTTCTATTCAGTTAAAATGGCACTTTCTAATAGGAATTTAGTTGCGGAAAAAAGGTGCACTCGTTGAACAATATCTGTATCTCGGAACCAGACTAACGTAAGTTCATTTTCGGTACTTTTCAGGGGAGGGGGAAAACGTTAGTCTGATGCATGGTACAAAATTGGGCCCCGTCGCGCTCTTTTAACGCTGCTAAATAATTGCGATGGAATTTCTTTTATAGAATAACGTTCTCATTGGCAGATGAGGAATAAGATTCTAGAGTAAAAATCGCTATTTTTGGACTTGGATCGTTTTTGTTCTGTGGTGCAGATTTAGAATTGTTGCTGCCAGTTATTGTCGATAAAAGGATAGACGCAGAAAAATTCTTTGCATAAATATGAATAATCTCTGTTTTAATGATTTATTGTTGCGTTATGTCTGATTCATTAACTGACCTTTTATTTCATCACTTTTTTTTCAGTACCGAGGATACCGATGGAGTTTTTGAAAAAGATGAGTAAGCTCATTTTTAATTCCTTTTAAGAACATATAATTATGATGATTTTGGGGAAAGGCATTACAATAGATTATTTGATCAATGTTATTTGCACAGACTGAAAAACAGATGTAAAGTTCTATGTTTTATGTACTGAACGGAAATTGGAGTTATTTTAGGAGTAAATTTCTACAATAATGTAAGCAAATTTTCGGTGAATGAAAGATATCTGACGTAAGAAGACTTATGCAATTACAAGTACTGCCAGTCTCGTTCAAACGATTAATGGATAAACGAATGCACCGCTTATAAGAATACAACCTCCCGGAACCGAATATTTCCTTACATACGCAATGTTAAAGTTCCACGATTTATCGAATCATTACCCCCGGGTAATCGAATAATAATGACATATTTTTGCAAAAAAAAAAAAAAGTTTTGGATAAATAAAAAATATATTAAGTACGAGCAATTACTGATACAAAAATATTCTATCCAATTTCTCTTGTCTCTGCCGCTACGAGAAAAAAAAAGCGCAGTCAATAATTAAATATGCAAAGAATTATCAATATTGCAGACGATAAATAAGTTATTAAATATTAAATGCGAAGCACGGCAGACGAGAAAGAATCAAAGGAATTTAAAAAGTTTTCCCAAAAGACCTTGATCAGGCCTGTTATGGACTTTTCGAAAAATAATGTACTAAAAAAGGTGCCAAGATTTAATAAATCATGTTATGAATAACATTTTTCTAATTTTCATGCACATGTCTGATGAATTGATTTCTCCATTACACTATTTATTTTTTACTTAGCTTATTTCAAAAATGTTTCTTTCAATAACATTAACTACCTACAGTACATTGGCTATTGATTTATTATTATGATTTAAGACAAATATTGCCGTTAATTTGGAAAGGTACAAAAAAATTCCCTGCTTAATCGAATAGTACTTCTTTTAACTCACGGTATTCCTTTAAGCGGGGCCGATAGTATAACCGTTTAGATAATTTGAAAAACTCTTTCATTTTTATGTATTTAAAAAAAATCTTGATCAATTAACAGTGAAAAGAAATGTTCATTTGTTTATTTTTGTTTAAACTTAGACAAATCAGTGATTCAGTTCTTTGCTTTAGAATATTTCATTAGTGATAATGCTCATTAAAAAACTTACCTCTCACATTTTTCAGCTATTCGCATGCCCTCCGGACACATGTATGCATCAGGTACGAAACAATTTTGGAATCTTCTTTCAGATGCTTTATACGTAATTTCTGTGAGTTTATTTTGGTTGTTGCTTTTTTCAGGAGTTGCCTACGTTCCGTTATCTACCTTTCAAATAAGTAAGTCTTTTCCTACATTACAGTCGGTACGGAAACTTAATTCAGAATTTTTCTTTCTTACTTCGGTGTTTCGAAGCGTAGTTGCAAGGGCAAATCCAAAATGCTCAAAGGGGGGGGGGACGCACTATTTTTTTACTTACTACTTATTATGTATCTGATACCCATATGCTTTAAGGGGGGGGGATGACGCCACAATATTTAATTGATGAAATGTAACCAAAGAGTGGGAGGCAGGAGGCAAGGGCGGATCCATAAATTTCTCAAGGGAGGGGCGACTGATTTTCTTACTTACTTTTTATCAAGTGTACTGGATTGCAAATATTGATCATATAGCTTTCGGACTTCAATTTCGAAACATTTTCGGGGAAGAGCCCAAACTTCATTCCTTCAACATGTTTAAACTCGTTTAAAATTAAGTTTTTTGAACTTCCATATTGAAAAGTTACTGATCCCATCGCCCCTCCCTTGTATCTGCCCCTGGCAGGAGGTCTCTGAACGTATTCCTTCCTTTTTTGCTTCCAAAGGTATTCCAAAATCGAGTTTTTAGAGTCTCAACAGCTCAATTTTGAATGTCCTCTAACATGAAGTTTTAATCCAACGTTAAATAAGCACAAATGTACATGTATACTGCAGACACGTGTTTCGGGGCTACAAGGAACCCCTTTTCAATGCAGGAAGTGTGAGCTGTAGGATGAAGAATCATCCGATAAAAGGTAAGGATGAAGAATCATCCGATAGCTTTTATCGGATGATTCTTCAGCAGGTCTGAGCAGCAGTAACGAAAAATAATAATGTAATAAAGTAAATAGTAATTGTACATTTAATTGTATAGATTTAATTGTAAGACAAATAAAGCAATACATGTTTAACGATAAGTATAAATAAAAATTGTACATCGATTATAAAATATAATAAATTATTTTGCTACATTTTTTATTTATCGTTTGTCAAATTTAGCTCTTGTTAGTTGTAGGCTGCGTTCAGAGTATTCACCCGGGCCGCCCGGGCGTTTAAGCCGTGACGTCATAAATAGCTTCCCGGGCCGAGCCCGGGAAGTTGTGGTCTGGACAGCATTTGTGCCATTCGGGAAGAAACATGGCGGACAAAACAGCAGAGAGTAACACGGCGGTCAATGCAGGAACAATCCTGAATTTGCTCCTATATTTTGGCCCAAAATGATACCATTCTTAACTTTGGCGACAATTATTGTTCATCTACCGCCATGATTGAGCGTGGGATCGAAATAACTTATCGAATTTAATGAGAAATATGTTATTTTAAGTGAAGGAATTTACGATGAAATAGGCCTAACAGTAAGTAAAGAATTTCATCGATCTCGCTTATAGGATTGTTCCTGCAATGACCGATTCTCAAGGAAATATATCATTTCAGATTCATCATAGCAAATAGCGTGCGTATTTTTGACCATTGTGTGTGTATTTTCAAGATTTTGTTTTAGTCACTCATCGTAAATCCTAGCAGACGAAAGAGCAATAAATTTCAGCCAATGAGCATCATCCTTTGCTAAATGCCCAAACACGTGACCTATCTGCCCAGCTAAATTTCTTTGGCTGCTTGTGCTTGAGCCCGGGAAGCTCGGGTGTCTACTCTGGACAGCATTTGGGAAGTTCGGGCGTTCCAAATGGCAGCTCTGAACGCTTTGGGAAGAACCCGGGCTTCCCGGGAAGCTCGGGCGCGTACTCTGAACGCGCCCGTAGTCTGATTTTATTTCCTTGGCAAATAAAGTATTGTAATTGCAAAAAAGTATTAAAGAATTCATTTCATTAAAGGTAGAAACAATATCAAAGCTACTCTGCCTATTTCATTCTTTATGCATACAGTTTGCTTTAGTTAATTTTTCTAGAATAATTTTGTAATGTTTTATTTTTCTCACTTTTAGCTGGCCAAGACGAACAAGGTAAGCAATAATTATTGCTCAGTTCTGTGTAAAAGGTTTAGCTACAAAAAGCTGTGTTTCATGTTCGTGTTTATTCCAGATGCATCTGTTCCTTTTAAACTCGCTATATTAATTCCTTACATTTAATGACAGTATCATTGTCAATTTGACAAACGTGGTGTAGTCAGATTTTAGAGCTTTTTTTATGTTTTTCTGGGATATAGAAATTACGTTATTGTGGAAGTGGGGGAGGGATCAGAGATTTATTTTTAAAAACAAAGAAGATTTTTGAAAAATAATTGCTATTTTTTTTTTATGTTCCTATGTTTTACTTTAGCAGTAAATCACTATCTGAATAGTTTTAGAACCGTTTATTCTATATTTTAGAATGTTTTTAATTTGGGGATTCTAATGTTTAAAGGTGAACGGGTGAGAGGAAGTATGCTTTTCGAATATATTAAAGGAAAAAATAACGAACTCCAAAAAATGGTTTTGCGTTTCTGATTTTAAAATATAATTATTACTTTTTGAGAACTTCTGCTGCTGTTATTTTCCCATTTCTCCCTCCTGTTATGCTCTAATCCTTATAAATGTTTTATGTTACGAAAAAAAGCCAATATTATTTTCATTTTAAACGTCTGGTTCACAGACGGAAACGGATGCATCTATTCGTTTGCAGGAATGCCAGTTTGCCTTCACACCTTGGTTTGCCTTGGGTCTTTAAATTAAGGAAACACGAGTTTTTCCTTTATCCCCGCATTCTGATGGAATCGTCTTAACTTGCCGGTTTTATACCAAACGTGGTTAGATAATAATTAGTTGAAAGAAAGTTAGATACAGTTTAAGAATCTAACGTTAAGAAAGTCACCAAAACAAGGATACTTCTAATTGGCGAGCTTTTTGAGCGACTTCTGTAAGCGTTGGAAACTCAAAATGTTTCTGCAGCGAAAAGTCTCTGTAAGCTAAAGTATTTTTTTAATATTAATTTTTGCAGTTCTTGTCCTTTTACAAAGTTATTTTTATTGTTTATGCATTGAAAATGACTTTTATATACTAACTAATGAATAATTCATTCTCTTCTTCTTTTTTTAGGTACTGCATTCATTGGTAAGTGCCCATGAATTTTTTTAAAAGGACTTTTGTCCTTATTCTGTTGGGAGTATTTAGATAGGCAGTTGAAAATGTTAGAGTTCTGATGTGATTTTAATATGCTGTAGGTCCTGTTCAGTATATGTTGTCCTGGTTTAAAATTTGAGGTTTCTTAGTTTAATGAATTACGATTTTGATTCTGATTAGAATTAAGAGCATTAACAAGATAATAGAATGTAAGGAATATTAACGTGCTCCGTTGCATATTAATATGCCTTATGATATTTGAGTTTTTAGGAAATATTTTCCTTACTTTAAGGATAACGTTCAGGAACTTCTTTCGCTGTGAGTGATCGGAATTTATTGGAAATGGTCTACTTCAGGAATTCTTATCCCTATTCTGCTGTGGCATTAAAAAGGGAATTTCAGATTTTAATTAGAAATAGTTGTTTCCGAACTCTAATGGAGATCATTTTTTGGTACAGTCAAGCTAAATAAATGAGCTTCACGTTTCTGGGCCGATTTCAAACTCTTCTAGAGGATTTACCGCAAGTGACTTCCCTTAATAAGGGAAGTACTGTTCAAATACTGGTAGTTAATAATTATGAAATGCCTAACGGAGTTTATCATTCGAAGTACAGTGAACTCTCACTTATACTGCAAGACTATACACTGAAACTGCAAGTAAAATATTAAAAAACAGCTTTTACCCCTCTTTTCTTTGCTGTGAATTTGAAAATACCGCAACATTTGTAAATACAGTGAACTCTCATTTATACACCGTCTCATATTTATGCGTCTTTTTCACTTATACGACGATTTTGAATGGTCCCAGTACATTCCATAGCAAAATAATGATAGTATCATTTGCTTATGCGTTGCTGGAAAGATAAATATTTCACTTATGTGCCGAATTTTTCGTAATATGTCAAAAATATAATTTATGTTCTTAACATTTTTCTTCACTTTCCTCTTAAATCTTTCGCCTCTACTGCACATGGAAGGCATTTTTTCAGCATGAACTAGAATTCGGAGAGGAACAATTATCTATTATGGATCGTTTTAAAGGGAACATTTTATAATTACGTATGCTAGAATTTTTGTTTCATTATCATCATCATATTCATTATCATATACGTTACAGTAATTGCACAAACCGTAGTAATATGTCTTTTAGAAACATTCTTATTCATTCTCTTATTAGAACCTATGTTGGGTTTTAAACCTTTAAATAGGCTTGTTCACTTATACGTCTCTCTCACTTATGCGCCTTTTCTGTTGGTCCCTTGGGCCGGCGTATAAGTGAGAGTTCACTGTATTTGTATTTCTAAATTAATTTCATTTACGAACCTTGAAACTGTCTTTCGTACTTTCAGAATCCACAGAGCTGGCAGGTCTTCCAGAGCCCAATTTCCAAAATACCAAACCGGGAGCCAAACAAAAACCTAATGCATCAGGTGTTAATGGTCCTCCTGCCGGTCTAAGTCCTGATGCAGCGGGTGGGCAAAGTCCTATTAATGAAGGTCCTGTCAGTGACGTAAATGCAGGAGATGGTCCAGATATTGTAGAGGCACCCGATAAACCTACCACCAAAGCAGCAATGAACAAAAAAGTTCGTTGCGAAACCAGATGCGCGCGTTTTTGGTTGGTGAGGATGGAGAAGCTGTTGAGGATAGAGAATCATTCTATGCTTATGAAGGAAGAGGACCAAGGATAAAAGGAGGGCGAGGTTCTGTTCAAACTGTTGGACATCGGGCTTCTCCAGTTCTAGATGAACTTCCAGGAGAAGCTGAAAATTTTGAAGAGGATTACCAACCACCGAGGTCTATCCATCGAGCGCCTGATGATCCTCATCACAGTCGTTATCAAAGTCATCCGTCTGATAGGAGAGAGGGTAGTCATCGTCAGTTGCGTCCGAAGAAGCTTCATCCAGATGATCTTCGTCGGAAACAGCAGTCAGACGACGAAAACAAGAAGGTGATAGACGAAGAAGGTGAGGAGTTTGAATACGAGGATGAATATGATGATGACATTGAGGACGTTCCTGACGATATTTTGGATCGTGCCGGTGGAGGTGTGGATGCATCTAGAAATTTGGAAGATGAACCTTCTTCCATAAAGCCAAGATCTACCGATGGTGGAGAGAGATTTGTTGATGTTCATGAAACCTTTGACGTAGTTAATGCTAAGGAAATTTTTGGCAAAACGACTTACGGGACTTCTGAAAGTAGAGAAGTAGCTGATGATCAAACTTATGAGAAAAAAGGGCACTCTTTGGATAGAGACGTTGATGATAAGCAAATGTCTAATGAAGGGAATGCTGCTGGAACTGAAACTATTCAGGAAATTAAAGAAACGACTGCTGTTATAGCAGAATTAACTTCTGAAGGGCAAAACGTTACGATTCTAAATGATAAAGTTGCTTCCAACGATAAGATAGAAGATAGCAACTATATGCCTGCTGAACTACCAACTATCACTGACAATCAGCAAAAACTTACCACAACTTTAAACAATGCATCTGATGCTGACAACGCTACGGATTCTGAATCACCTGAACAAACTTCTCCAATCGTTACTTCTGGCACCTCTCTTTCAGAAAATTCCACAACGGACCTGCAACCTGAAGAAACAACATCCAAGAAAGGTAATCAATCTAAATCATTTTTTGAAGTTCTGTTAAACTTCGTATATCAAAATTCCTACGATTGGCAGTTTTATCTTTTCTGGCTATGTTATTGGATTTCTACTTAATAATGATTAAACATGTTTTTAGATCGAGGCTTTTTTTGACTATTTATACATTAAATAGTGCTGTGAATTAATTATAGGGTCATTCCATGTCAAGTGATCCAACGTTTTTTACCTTACATTTTTGTATTTCTTTCACATTTGGCTCATCAATTGTACCCCTTGAGGTAATCAAAAGTCTCAATTTTTGGATTTTTATCTCTATTATTTTTTCATTTATGAGACTTTGAACTTTGGAAAAACCCTCGTTTTTCCATGGATAAGGGTACATAAAAGGGACCATAACTCGGCACCAAATATAGATAGAACGATTTGGTAAATGGCATTTTAAAGTACGTTAGTTGCCGCTTAATTTGATATGCAACATGACTAATTTGATAAAAATTTTCTTTTTCAAAAAATGAAATTTAAATTTCAAATTTAAATTTCTCGAAAAACATATAATTAATTTTTTTGAAAAAATTCTCAAAAATTCTTGTGTATTTCATCTATGTTTGTACAAATTTTTAGATTGGGATCTCAATGGGATCATATTTTTTTGAATTTTTGAATAAAACTGTATAGGAAAAAAATGATATTTTTTAGATTCTATTTATTTAAATACTAAGTTCTCTTGCTTGTGATGGTCTAAAAAGTAGTGAACAAACATGAATATGTTTAAAGTGAGCTAGCATGAGCTTATAGATTTGTCAGGTTCACCCCCTCCCCCTTCCTCCACCGCACAACCACTCTTTTTTAATTCAAAACTGTTCAAAATGTTAAAAAAAAAAACTCTTTGATACAAAATGAATACTAAACTTTTTTAAAGTTGGTAAATGAGTTTCCTTATAACTAGACGAAGTATCCCCCTCCTCCACCCAAATATACTATTAACGCTGTACTATTATGACGTCTAACCTGGGGATTGAATTGACTATTATTTTTACTCTAGGTAAGTGAGCTAACATTAACTTGTAGATTGGTTAGCTCCCCCTCCCTTCCTTCCTGACCCAACCATTTTCCCCCCAAACTGTTTAAAATGCTAAAAAAAAGCTTCTTTGATACAAAATGAACAGTAAACTTTTTTAAAGTTGATAAATGGGCTTCCTTATAACAAATCAAAGTACAACCCTTCCCCCAACCAAATATACCATTAACGCTATACTAATATGACGTCTCACCTGGGGATTGATTTGAGGATTATTTTCCCCCTAGGTATATTGTTTTTCAGACGAAGTGTTTCGTTTTCAATCCGAACTTCACAAAGTGTACTTCTATTCAAAATCTGAATTTAAACTTATGGTTCATTTCATCCCCTCCCCCAGTACCAATCTTCAATTTTGAAGGGAGGGAATAAATGGGTCGCCCCAAGATCATAGCAAACAGCAAAATAGCCACTGTTTTCCCTTGTTCTCATAATGTTTTCCCATTATTTTTACACAACACTGAAAAGAAGTTAAAGTGTCACGTTATATGTCAGTCCCCATCACTGCCTTTCCTTTCTCTTATTGGACAAAGCTCATGAGCTAATAGGAAAGAGTAACAAACAGAACAAACTGAAACACTACCAGACATCAGTAGAGACTAAGGCTTTGAAATGGGGCTAGGCGGGATGATAAAAAAAAAATAAAAGTTTGGAGTGGAAAGGTAAGGTAAGGGGGGGGGGGGGGAGCAATCTGTAAAGAAGTTAAACAACATGTGAGGTTGTGCTCAAAAAAGCAGTGTTTGTTTAATATATACATATATAGATATATCTTGCTGCATTACTTTCCTTTACAACAAAATGAAAAAGAACACAAACAATTAAATAAAAGCTGCACACTAGATAATGTGGGAAGATAGTTATGGGGACACAGACATATGGTCTGATATTTTGATTTATTTTCAGTTTTGTGCGAAAAGAATAGAAAAAACGATGAGAACAAGGCGAAACAGTGCTATTTTGCTGTTTGCTATGATAATGGGGCGACCCATTTATTTCCTCCCTTCAAAATTGAAGATTGGTGCTGGGGTAGAAGATGAAATGAATCATAAAGTTAAATTTCAGATATTGAATGGAAGTACACTTTGAAGTTCGGATCGAAAAGAAACACTTCGTCTGAAAAACAATATATATACCTAGGTTTGAAAATAATCCTCAACTCAATCCCCAGGTTAGACGTCATATTAGTATAGTGTGAATGGTATATTTGGGTGGGGAGGGGGATACTTCGTCTAGTTATAAGGAAACCCATTTCCCCACTTTAAATAAGTTTACTATTCATTTTGTATCAAACAGTTTTTGTTTTTTTA
>JAXGGA010010681.1:0-2500 GCA_038373865.1 Uloborus plumipes | reverse complement strand
AAAATAAAAAAATAAAATAAAAAATAAATATAAATATAAAAATAAAAAATATTAATAAAAATAAAATATATAAAAATAAAAAAAATAAATAATATATAAATAAAAAATATAAATAATAAATATAAAAAAATAATAATATTAATAATAAAAATAAAATATAATAAAAATAAAAAATATAAATAAAAATAATAAAAATATAATAATAATTAAAAAAAAAATAATTATAAATATAAATAAAAAAAATAAAAAAAATAATTAAAATAAAAAAAAATAAAAATAAAAAAAAAATATAATAAAAATAAATTAAAAAAATAAAAAATAAATAAATAATATAAAAATAAAAATAAAATATAATAAAAAAATAAAAAATAAAAAAATAAATATTAAATAAAAATATAAAAAAATAAAAAAAAAATATAAAATAAAAAAAAATATAATAAAATAAAAAATTAAAAAATAATAAAAAAAAAATAATAAAAATAATAAAATAAATAAAAAAAAATAAAATTAATAAAAAATAAAAAAAATAAAATAAAATAAAAAAAAAATAAAATAATATAAAAATAAAAAATAATAAAAAAATAAAAAAAAATAAAAATTAAAAAAAATTAATAAAAATAAAAAATAATAAAAAAAAATAAAAATAAATAAAATAAATAATAATATAAAAAATAAAAATAAATAAAAAATAATAAAAAATAAATAAAATAAAAAATAATAAAAAAAAATAAAATATAAAAATATAAAAAAAATAAAATATATAAATAAATATAAAAAAAAATAAAATATAAAAAAAAATAAAAAAATAAAATAAAAAAATAAAAATAAAAATATATTAAAAAAAAATAAATAAAATAAAAAAAAATAAATAATAAAAATAATAAAATAAATAAAAAAAATAATAAAAAAAAATAAAAAAAAAAAAAAATATAAAATAAAAATAATAAAAAATAAAAAATAAAAATATAAAATAAAAATAAAATAAAAAAAATAATATAAAAATAAATAATATAAAAAAATAATAAAAAAAAATAAAAAAATAAAATAAAAAAAATAAATAATATATAAAAAAATAAATAAAAAAAAAAAATAATAAAAATATAAATAAATAAAAAATAATAAATAAAATAATAAAATAAAAAAAAATATTAATAAAAATAATAAATAAAAATAAATAAAAAAATAAAATAAAAAAATAATAAAAATAAATAAAAAAAAATATATAAAATAAAAATATAAAAATAAAATAAATAAAAAATAAAAAAAATAAAAAAAAATAAAAAATAATAAAATAAAAAATAAAAATAATAAAATTATAAATAAATAAAAAAAAAAATAATAAATAAAAATAAAATAAATAAAAATAAATAAAAATATAAAAAAAATAAAATAAAAAATAATAAAAATAAATAATAAATAAAAATAATAAAAAATAAAAATAAAAATAAATTAAAATAAAATAAAAAAAATATAAAAATAATATAAAATAAATAAAATAAAATAAATAAAAAAAAATAAAAAATATAAAAATAAATAAATTAAAAATAATAATAAAAAAAATAAAAATAAAAAAAAAATATAAAAATAAAAAATAATAAAATATAAAAAATAAATTAAAAAATAAAATAAAAAAAATAAAAAAAAATATAAAAATAAAAATAAAAAAAATAAATAAAAAAAAAATATAAAAATAAAAAAAAAATAAAAATATAAAAAAATAATAATAAAAATATAAATAAAATAAAATAAAAAAAAAAATAAAAATAAAAAAATAAAATTAAATAAATAAAATAAAAATTAATAATAAATAAAAATAAAAAATAAAAATAATAAAATATAAAAATAATAAAAAAAAAAATAAATAAAAAAAATATAAAAATAAAAAAATAAAATAATAATTAAATAAAATAAAAAAAAAAATAAAAAATAAAATAAAATAATAAAATAAATAATAATAAATAATAAAATAAATAAAAAAAAAAATAAATATTATAATACAATAAATGTAATAATGATATTAATTTATTTATATATAATTATTATTATTTAAGATATATTTTATATTAATAAATTAAATAAAATAAATTTATATAAATAATAACAAAAATAATTATATAATAATAAATATAATAAAATAAATAAAATTAAAATATTTAGATACTAAATAAAATAAATATAATACAAAAGAAATAATAAATTAATATATATATATATGATAAAATTATATATAATTTTTATGTATAATATTAAATAAAATTAATTATATGTAATAAAATATAATTAATATTAAATAATTTTTAAAAAATAATTGAATTCAGATAGTAATTTTAAGATATTATATATTAATTTAATTATTAAATAAAAAATTTGTTAAGAATATTTATTATATTTAAATAATAAATTAAAAATTAAATTTTAAATATAAAAATAAAATATATTTAACATTATTAAATATAGATAAAATTTTATTTATATAATAATATAATATATTATAATATAT
>JAXGGA010010680.1:0-45784 GCA_038373865.1 Uloborus plumipes | reverse complement strand
AAAAAGAAAAACATTACTACTGTCTGATCATCTAAGGTAAAACCTTCCGCGAATTTACGCATGCGTCAGGTCTTCTATGATCTTACCAAAATAGGGGTGTCAGGTAAGATAACAGGGGGAAGAATAATAAAAAGCATTTTGTGCCGTATCAAACAACGTGGAACGATGCTAATTTCAAATACATAGTTTAGTTGAATATGTCAAAAGGATACAGCAAATGCAAATTTTAACTTGAAAACTTCGGAAAGTTATCACCCACAATCCATCTACCCTTTTTTAAGTGGAACTGTTCGCGAGTGCTAGGCGCGGTTTTTAAGGAAAGACAGTGCACTTTATGAACTAATTTCGGAAAATAGTGCATGATGAAGAAAAAAATGCATTATCATGAGAATAATATCAGAGAACTCTTGGAGCTCAAGAACTAGAGACAAATTAATTTGTTATAAGTTTTTTGTCGAACAGCTTTCTACTTCCCTGCTTTTTTTTTTTTTTTTTTTTTTTTTTTGTATAGAATATGGTGTTAAATGAGCATTATCAGTAATATAACTTGTTCTGAAAGCAGCCTGAGTTACCTTCTAGAGTGGTTTTCTGATCAAAACAGCCCTCTTATAACAGTTATACTCTCCAACTTCGAAAGGCTCGCCTAGCATCGTCAAATGGTTCTATTTCAAAGAAGGGTGACAGCTTGATTAAAAAAATGCACATTGGTAGTACTTCTGCTTACTCCGATATTATTTTACTTTTCTATAACTGATAAGAAAGGGGAATAAATTAAGAAAGAAAAAAGTTTTCTTTGAGCAGCTCACAAATTCTCAATTTCCCCCGCCTAATTGTTCGAATTCCCGACAGTTTCTAATCAAGAGAAGAGTTGCTGGTGACCAGGGCCACCAAGAGGTTTACCGGGGCCCCGGTAATAGTTAAAATAGTTAAAATTATATATATAGTTAAATTATAGTTTCGTATGATTCTATATAGTGTTTTTGCTCCGACTTCAAAACTTATGTTTAAATGTAGTGTCGATGGTGTTCAAAGAATAAAATTATTTTTTACTTTTTAGAGCACTTGCCGAGTGAAGTTCCGAAGTCGGTTCAATTTTTTTTTTTTTTTTTTCAAAAATATTTCTACTATGGATTTTATAGCAATTTAAGAGCGTCCCTAAAAAGAAACGCTAGGCACGAAAGGCTGCATTGTTTAAATGTGGCGGATTTCTTGCTTAGAATTTATAATTTATCTCAAAAGAAGTTAGTAAATGTTTTTAGACTGAAAAATAGATAATAATTTTTGTTTTTAAAACTTTAAAATCTAAGTGAATTAAATTAATGTATAAATTTAATTACAACTTTTTAAAATATTTTATCATTTATTTAATCATAATTATTATTATTATTATTATTATTATTATTATTATTATTATTATTATTATTATTATTATTATTATTATTATTATTATTATTATTATTGAAATTACGAAAAACACTCAAGGTACATTTTGAAAGAAAGTTATTTCAAAAATGTAATTCTTTAAAACACCAATTATTTGTTGTATTTAATTACTCTTCCATAATGCATTTAAGTGCATTTTTTGTTTAGTCTGACTGTTGAAAAAACCCTAAGATGTTTCAGAAGCTTAGCACTTCACGTTGATAAAGAATTCAAGGATTGCATATGCATTTGTTGTTATGGGGGGGGGGGCAGAGGGCAGTGGTTGCAGATTTAATTTCAGAATTCCCTGAGCATGCGAATTCCGATTTCTACTGTGACAATTTATTTACTTCTCCTGCGCTCCTACTTGATAATTTGTCTCAAAAAGATTTTATGCAAGGATTGAAAACTGAGCCAATATTTAGAAAAGTGCCAATTTGAAGTTAGAGTTTTCTGATAAAAAAAATTCTTGCAGAAAAAAAATTAATATTGGATTCTAAGTCTAAATTGGGTCTAAATGCAAGAAAATAAAAGGGGGGAGGTCAAGGAAGTTATTTACCCCCTCCTTAGATTACTCACTTTTAAGCCGTTACAGATCTGATGAGTGTTACAGATCTGATGTTAATATGAGCTACATATTTGAGTTTATGCTTTCAGTCTTCGTTAACATCTCTAAAAATGATATCATTTCCTTGTATTTTTAACATAGAATTAAGATAATTATATTAAAATATATATATTAGCTAAAAAATCAAATTTCATTATAAAAAAGCATTTCTTGGAAATAAAAATGAGCGATAAGGTTTTTAGACAAAATAAATTATAAGATTAGGAAATCCAAGCTCATAAAACATTTGTTTTGTTTTGGAACAACACACAACTTCAACGTTTTCAACACACAACTCTGCTGCTTGCTTTTCTTTAATTAGTTGCAGGAAATTTAATTTCTTGATCAGAAATTCAAATTTAGCATGCTAGTTATTATCTAGTTATTTAGCAAAGTTATGAAAAATTGAAGCACCAAAAGAAAAAAATAATAATAAATAAATAAATAAAATAATAATAATTAATTAACTTAATTTCTGTAGTGTCAATTTTTCTTATTTTACTAACTTCTATTGTCAGGTCATACAAATCACAAATGAAGCAGTTGTACTAAAACTAATTGCTTTTCATTATTTAAGAACAAAAATATTCAATATAAGTGGCTAAAACCTACGATTTTTGCTTTTTAATAATTCTGAAACGTGTGAGTTAGTTCGATAACATATTCGCTGTTTTTCAATGTTACCGCTCTGACTGTTACCGATCTGACAAACTGACAAAGTTTATTTTTTATTTCCGAGTCGATCGCGCTGAACCAAAATCAAACACGTGGTTTTTTCACTTGTAATAAAGGACTATACTTATATATAAAATAATTTTTAAAATAACAAAAACTGCGCATTTTAGCGCGTGTTACCGATCTGATGACTTAAATGACACACATTTTATAAAATCACTTTAAAAAATCTTACCTGCAATTTTAGATGCAGAAATGCAAATTTTTAATTACGATGCGATAAAACATCCCACCAGTACTCAGTATCACGTGGTATAGGTGCAGGAAATGCTTTTGGGAGCTTAAACATAGATCGGAAGTTATTGTTACCGCTCTGACGGCGGAACTAGGGACACGCTTATTTCGCATCGGCTAGAAAATCAGGAATCGATTAAAACTAAAATGAAGTAAAATATTAACAAAGGGGTAAAAATAGAATCGTTTTTTGTGCAAGTGCGTTTTTTTGGGAAGTTAGAAAGTGCGCATGACCTGTTTGCATGCTAAGCTTTGCTACTTGGGACACGTTACCGATCTGATTTTTGATGTATAAAAACAATATTTTCTGAAGAAAAAAAAAATTTTTTTCCGGATGTTATTAGATGAAATGAAAGCAAAACTTATTTTCTTTCTGGGGAAAATTATTTTTTTAACTAGTTATTGAAATACTAGTGGAACTTCACTTGGGACTCAAATTGGCACTTTTCTAAATATTAGCTCAACTGTCCATTAACTAAAGTTACGTTTTTTTTTTTTTTTTTTTTTTTTTTTTTTTTTTTTTTTTTTTTTTTAAAGAGAGGCAGTTTTGAATAAATGTCGAGGTTTATTCATCAAGTCGCCTAAAATCCTTATCTCTCACCTGTCACGAAGATGGCAGGAGGGCAGAGTACAATAGGGATTTAGAAAGTGGGCTGACAGGTGATGGCTCTCAGTCGACGTAGGGGGAAAAATATTGTGTGAAAGGGGAAACTTCTGCGATAGGGATTTTTGGAAGGATATTTTCCTTCCAACTCCTGCTATAGGGGGCAACGTGTTTGCTAAATTGTGAGGCCTAACGTAACTCTCAGCACCGTGTGTTGAATTTTTTTTCCCCCTTAGCACCAAAACTTTACTTCAGAGTACAGCTCCTACTTTATAATGAAAATGTATTCTATGTATCATCCTAAAAAGTTTCAATGCATTTATATTTATAATTCATTTTCTGCTTATGCATTTGATAGATTTAGACCTGATATGCAATCTGAAAAATGATGTAATCATCGAGATGATAGTTTCATCACATTAATACTTATAATTGATTTTCTACTTAAGCATTTAATGTTTTTGAGACCTGATATGCAATCGAAAAAATGCTGTAAACATTGATGCAATGAAAACTTAAATAAAAATCTAATACCTTTAAACGAGCAATAATTGTATATATATTTATTTATATATTTATTTATTTTTCGGATCTCGAAAACGGCTCTAACGATTTCGATAAAAATTTGTATTTACATAGAGTTTTGGTTTTTGAGTTCATCTACGTCGGTGTTTTTCCTGTAAAAACGCGAGTTTTCACAAAAAACCCCATTTTTTTTGTGCCTTCATTGAAAATTTGAGAAGTTTTCTTTTCGCCATTTTCTTTATGATTTCTCTCATTGTTACTGTTTCTTAGCAACTACGTTTAATTATAACAAAGGATTTCATATTTAATCACATCAGCGCGAGTTTAAATTTTATGGTATTTGGCAACGTTAAATTGTTATTGTTGTTGAAACGTTAAAGCAAGGCTTCACTAGATAAGTGTCTTATACAGGCTGTTTCATTTATTCAAAAGCCATGGAATAAAAGCAGTGATGATTGTCCACCGACATCTGTTGAATTTTATGGTAACTTACATCATATAAAAATCAGATTACTTTTTACTTTTCAAGTACGATTTCAAAATTGAGTATAAAAGTGTGATAGTTCGTTTTAAAATACTTTTTTTCCTCCTCAAGAGTATTTAGTAAGATATTTCAGGTAAAAAATCAATAAATATGAAATTCAATTTTCTTAAAATATTAAGTTTCGAAACAAAATTACATCTATCTAATATATTTAGACGAGCAATTCTGGTATATATATATTGCGGATCTCGAAAACGGCTCTAACGATTTTGATAACATTTTGTATTTAGATAAAGTTTTGTTTTTTGATTTCATCTACATCTTCGTTTTTTCTGTAAAAACGCGTTTTTTTTTGTGCCTTCATTAAAAGTTTGGCGAGCTTTCTTTCGCTATTTTCTTTATGATTACTCTTATTGTTACTGTTCACAGAAACCACGTTTTATTATAACAATGGATTTTATATTTAATCACATCAGCGTAAATTTAAATTTTTATGGTATTTTTCAAATGAGTTTTGGCAACACATTAGAATTATTGTTTTTGAAATTTAAAGAAGATCAATCAAAATAAAGTTAGAATTGGGTGTGGGCCGCGGTAGTCCGATCGGTTAGTCGTCGGACTCGTAACCGGAGGGTCCCGGGCCGATCATATAGAGGAAGCCCAGCCGATAAAAGAACCACCGTCTTCATTAATGATGGCTGAGGGACGTTAAAAATGTTCGTAGTCATAAAATCCTCCAAGTGAAACGATACCTCCTGGGGATGCTGGGCCAAGGGTTTGCTCGGCCCTAGGGCCTGGTTCAAAAATGAACAAAGCGCTCTTCAGGGCTCCATCCCGGTTAAACCACGAGTTGTGGTATGTACGGGGGGAACTTTGAAGTGTAATGTAAAATGTATAATGTAAATGTATAATGTAAAATGTGTAAATTGTGTAAAATGTAAGTAAAATGAAAGTCAAAACCAACTGGAACCAAATGCGTACTGGAGAACAGGGACTATGCATCCATTCTCATCAACACCTTCCGCGTCTTCGGCGCCTCAAGCAGATTGTTAAGATAATCTCATTTCACATGCACCATGCACCTGTACGTAACGATAATTTATGTTTTCCTCTTTTTTTTTTTTTAATTAAAAGGAGCAGCTCAAAATAAGGTTAAAAAATTTGAAGTTTATGTAAATGTAGCACCGAAAGGCAAATTTTATTCAATTTTGTGTTAGAATAGAGTTACCCGCCACGGCTTTGCCCGAGGTAAATTTTAAAGGATTTTTACCGCTGTCGCTGTATCCATATTACACGAATTAAAAAAACTAAGTACAGTAAGAAAATGAAATTCAAGCGCAATTTTACCAGAGTTTTTTGAAAAAAGACATATCTGCCTTGTATTAACAAAATCGTAATGTTTAAGGTCTAAAACTGCGTATACGAAAACTTCTTCTTGGCGAGATTTACCATGCTTAACATGGCGCAGCATAGCCAGTGAATCTTTTGCTGCAGAAAATCATACACAACCAACCAACCATGTTTAACAGAGACTGTATGTTCTTTATTTTTAGTTAGTTATTTTCGATTTTAACTAAATTCAAGTATTAGTTAAAGACCTTTTTTATTTACTTGACGATTTATTTTTAATTGCAGTTAGGATTTATTTTTACTTTTTGCAGAGCATTTAGAGAAATAATCATGAAGTCGAACGTGCCACATAGGCAAGAAATTTACCATCATTGTTTTCATTTGGGCAGTATTTAATATCTTATCAGTATTTAATATCTAAAATATTCAATAAAATATTTTTGGAAAAAAAAATTGAACCGACTTCGGAACTTCACTCGGCAAGTGCTCTAAAAAGTAAAAAATAATTTTATTCTTTGAACACCATCGACACTACATTTAAACATAAGTTTTGAACTCGGTGCAAAAACACTATATAGAATCATACGAAACTATAATTTAACTATATATATAAATTGCAATGAATCCGGGTTCTTTAATCGCATTCGCATACACTACATTGACAACCACATATTTATGTAATGGTACAAATATTTAGCTCTTAATTTTCAATGGTTTTCTCTGAAAAATGTTGGCAAAATGTAGTTAAACATCATTTCACCTATAGTTTTTGCACCGACTTCAAAACTTATGTTTAAATGTAGTGTCGATGGTGTTCAAAGAATAAAATTATTTTTTACTTTTTAGAGCACTTGCCGAGTAAAGTTCCGAAGTCGGTTCAATTTTTTTTTCCAAAAATATTTTATTTTATTCTTTTTAGTGTAAATGTACATATGAAATAAGGTAACGTTTCCATTACAAAACTTCACCTAATTTGCTTAAGCAAACGCTTCATAAAATAAACTATGTAAGGAAAAAAGAGAAAGAAAGTATCAACCCGTCTAAAATTTTAAACGATTGACACTAAAAAATAATCCTTGTTATTCTCTGGTATTTATTTGTGTACTATAATAGTTTAATCAAAGGCTAAACATTAACGGCTTTTCAACTAATTTATATTTCAAAACAACACTAGATGCTGGCGGTTCATAAATTTTTACGACGTATTACGTACGTGGCACGCTAATGAGTTTCATGTTTGCTTCAGTTAAGCCTTCATTCAAAATTTTCATTATCATTAAAATAACTGTTTCATATCAATCACGTTTTGTAACAATGTATTTCATATTTAATCATTTAGGACAAATCGCTTTAAATTTGAGCAAAAATTTGGAGATTTTCCCTTTATTTCTTCAGAATTCCTTTATCAAAACTTATGTGAATTAAGACTAATAAAACCTGAAATATTACGAATCAATTAGTACCTGGTACGACTTTCAGTTCGTTGGAGTTAAGGAGAAAAAAGCAGGACATAGAAAGATACTCGGTTTAAAATTTTCAAAAAGACCATAGAAATGAATTTCATTATGCAATCCAGAGAAGCCTGGCGTTCAAAATGGTCATTATTACGATTACTGTGATCCCAATTTCTTTTTCGAAAGATTTCTGCAGGTTCCCGTTATCGAACCCGGACCACGAGAGGATGGGACCAATCGGAAAGAAAGACCTTTCTAACAAAAAAGAATTTTTGAAATCGGTCCAGGCATCTTCGAGTAATCTTGTAACATTCCGAAAAAAAAATTTCTCCGACAAATTGTATAACCTCCTCCTTTGTTGAAGTCGGTTAAAAACGCTCACACTTTTTTATTTCTTTTTTCAAAAACTTTGCCGTGTCTTCCTTACATTTAGATGGCAAAAAAAAAAGAGAGGAAATTAAGTCTTTGGGAACGTTAGTTCCATCAAAACTTTTTTAGTTATAGAAACGTCATTTTACTTGGCGATATATTTTCTTGCTAAGCGAAAATTAAAATTTGAAGCTTGCATCGTCGCCATGGTTGCTCCTTTTTCTCTTATTTTACATTTTAATTTAGATAATTATGACTGGATATCTTTATTTAGCTGATTATGTTTCATGTTAATCTAGCTTTTCCAGTTGATTTGGCGAGTTTTTTAGTAGGAATCCTCACATTATTTCGTAACTTTTTTTAGTTGGAGCAATATTTTACTTTCAACTATAAAACATGTGGATGAAATTGAAAACAAAAAAGGACAATTTCCGCGATTGGAAGCTGGCTATCTCTCCAAATCTTAGTCGCCAACGTATGAGCGAGGGAAATCTTTTCTTTGGAAAGGTAAACTAAGGATCACTAAAATAAATAGTTATCGCAACAAATTTGACAACCGCTAACCGCTCCTAATTCACAATTATCGAAATATCCCCTTGTTCGGAGGAATGTCAATCATTTGTGCAAAATTAGGCACAAAAAGAAAATTACCCTTTGATGTTATGCAAATAAAATATTTTTTCTGAAAATTCATAGGTAATGTGGTGGGAGTCCCAATTCCATTTTTGCATTTCAGTCCGAATTCTATGCTCTACGGCACGATTTAGATGCCCTGTTTGATAATTAGGTCGTGTTTAACTCCAAACTAAGCATCAAAATTATATCAAATTGTGAGTCGTGTCTCCAATTTCCGAGGCTTCACAGGTCACCTTAAGAGCGGATCCTGTAACCTATTCAAAAAGATAAACAACCGAATATTCTCATTTTCGGACGTGTAATTAACGGACGGGTATTCTGCATACTTTTTATTGTTTCATCTTCAATGATAATTGTTGCTTTACAATCGCTGTCATTGCATTTCCAGTAGCATTTATTTTTGTATTTACGGTTTATCCTATATATATTATCTTGATAAACTAATAATTTTCCTCCCCGGCAAGATTGCAGATAGCTAAAGCTCATTTTGAGAGATGGAGATGGTAAGATTAACCGATGGTAAACGCGAATGAAAGGCTTAACCAACAACCCGAACACGTTGTATGTGGAAAGGGGTTTCGTGGGGATAAAAAAAATCCCTACGGAACCCTTCTTGGAATCCGGAACTGGCCCCCTCTTTTGATTGACGTTATCTCTCCCCAAAGGGCGTGACACATGGGCGTGACCAACTCGTCAAAGTAGCTGGCGTTATCAGCTTTAGGCGAAGTGGTGTGCACACCAATGTCGATGACAGGTAAAATAATATTACGTGTGTTCGGTTGAATCATAGCAATGTCGTAACTACTGCATCGAATCTTCATAGAGTTTATCCATATAGTAAAGCTAAGCGATTATATAATAGCGAAAAGAATAACTGAAATTCATGAACCAAATATGGTTGCTCAGTAGGTACAATCGTTGCATAGGGGGAACAGATCCGATGCATCAAAATATTGGGAATTACCGGTTTTTGATCCAAAATTAAAAAATGGTGGTTTGCCGCTCTTCATTTTTATTTTAGAAGCTGCCGCAGAGAATGCATTGAGCTCACCAGTGTACACAATATCTTTGGAAAAAAAATGTCAGGCATTAATGGGTTAAGATTACAATCTTGGAAACTTTCCGGGAATATTTAACGAGAGCAAGGCCGTAGCCAGGATTTTTTTTCAGGGGGGGGGGGGGGTTCGAAGTGAAGAAAGTTTGTTTGAAAAAAAATAAACAAGAGGTTACAAGTCTTATGACGCAATGGGAGCATAGGCTGCTTATACGGAGGTGGGGGGGGGGCAAGGGGGCAGCTGCTCCCCTTCACTTCCGAAAGTAAAGGGGCCCTGTCCTTCACTTTTTAGAGCGAAAAATTAACTGTCGTTATTTACTGGGTGGATTGATTTATTTCATGAAAATTAAAAACTGAAAATACCACAAAAATGTTTTTTTTTTCTCATCTTATTTCACAAGAAAGGAACTTGGAATTGCAGAGGGGATATCTACAGTAAAATCCATCCTGCTTTTGAGACTGTATTAAAGTTTTTAGAGGTCATTTGTTAAAATCCAATAATGTAGCCAAATTTTACAAAACAAAAAAGAGAAAAAAAAACAGCTTTAGGGTGCCGCCCTAAGCTCCTCACAAACTTCTTTTGATCCCCCAATTTCTTGATGGACCAGCCGCCTATGATTGGACGTATGTTGGACTAATAGGAAGGAGAGCGAAGCTGAGGTAATGGACAACACGTTAATCAATAGGCTTTTGGGAAGAAGGAAAGGAGTCTTTCTCCTCTCCTGCATTATTTTTCAAATAAATATATCGGAATTTACGACATCATGTTTGAAAAATTAAAGAAAAATAATTGAAGAATTTCAAAGCTTTGTTCTTTTTTTTTTTTTTTTTTGAGTTTAATCTACGAAAAACAAAGCACACAACTACGTTTCATATTTCTTTTTAAAAAATCAGGAAAATTTATTTATCATTTTTATAGTTACTACTATTTTTTAATTGTCTTTAATTTGAAAGAAATAATGTTTCATTGTAAACATTACACACATCACTATATTACATGATACTGTTAAAGTAAAAAAAATGAATAAAATGCTGATTAAAAGTGAACAGCATGTATTTTCATTTCTTGTTTTCCTTAAGCATCTTTAAAAATTTGATAAGTCCCTTAATATGAATACTGCCTGTTAAAAAACCTGAAAAGTAACGAAATCACTTGTAAATTAAAAATTATGAACTTTTCAATGAAAAGTAGATGTTCCAAATTTGTTCCTTTTTAAAGTAAGTTAAAACTGAATTGGAATGCTAAATCTCTCTACTTAAATGTGCCTTTTGCTCTGAATTGGAGAGGGTTTTGAAATTCGAGTGGAAGGTTACATTTTCATGTTTGTTATACTTTAATCAACTACTTTCCTTCTATGCAAAAGTGAACAAATGTATTTAAAGGCAATTTCTTCTCTATTTAAATTTTCAAAGGAAAAAAAATCAATAAACCAACGAAATTTTTTTCTTGAAATATGAAATATTATGCAATATAAATTTTATTAAAAACAACCAAAGCTGAATAAAAAATGATCAAATAAGCTACCTATGTGCTAAAATATGATTGAAGTGAAAAACCAACTTAAATAAAACACAAATTTTCAAAAAAAATACAGTATATAGCTATTTTATGGCTACAATAAAGCCAATTAATCAATTCAAAAAAAAAAAAAAAAAATCACACAATTATCAATTAAATCTGGAGAGAGAACAGTTATCTCATCACTTTTTGCATTGAAGGTTCCATTGTAGCCATTAAATAGTCAGATGCTGCATTTGTTGATAATTTGTGCTTTAATTACGCTGCCTTTTCAGTTCAGTTCTAAACCCAATGCTGCCCTCCTTCTCTGCAACTTGGTACCGTGGGATCCGTGGGACCCGAAGGAAGGAACATAAAGGAGTGCGACGATAAATTGCTATGTGCTATAGGGGTCGGGAAATATAGTACAAAACACTTCGCACCCAGAAAACAAAAAATGCATTTTTATTAACTCATCACCTCTAAATTGATAATAACTACGAGTATAACTGATTTAAAGATCTGTATCTGTTATTACTGTGATCAATGTGTTAAGAGATAGAAGTTTTCAAAAATTCGTATACTTTTTGCTAATTTGTTCACAGTAAGCCCAAAAGGGGACCACACACTTGTTTTATGGCGTAAAGGAGAGGATCTTCTTTCTTTTTCCATGATAAAAGAATCTCAAGGACAAGTGCCATAAATTTTGTTATACCGTTAAAGATTATAGACCAGCAGGAGAAACGGAATAATTTAAGTTTTAAGTTGAAAAGACAGAAAAAAACTCCTTTGGCGAAATAGTGAGCAGAACTAATCAAGTTTATTCAAATGATTTTTTTTACTTTTATTATTCTAATTTTTCTTTATATCATCAAAAACCTCAGACCCGTCACAACTTCGAGAAGGGGGGGGGGGGACCTCCGACCATCAAACCTTGAAATCTTTTTTTTTTTTAGTTGAATACTTTTTAAAAACTTTTGAGGTTTGAAAATTTCGGGGGGGGGGGGTAATACTCCTAGTCTCAATTTTGTTGTTGCTACGTCATTATGCGGGTATAAACGTTAGAAAGCGCCGCTGAGTTGCAAATCAAAACTTTTACCCTTATTACAGACATGTGACACAAATAGAATGAAAAATACTGAAATTACGTAGCTGTGTAAGCAAATACAATTTTTTTTTTACTACACCTGCAAGTTCAAACATGGGCTTTTGGCTCTGTATAGCCAACTATTTTAATTGAATGCATGAAATTAATCGGTAGATGTTAAATTTAACTTGTGATGCCCATTCTTTTTGTTTTGCACTCAGCATTTTGCTATTTCAAAAAATGCTGAATTCAGTAAAAATACTGAAAAATCACATGTCTGCTTATTAGAATCTTTAGTTACAAAATAAGAAAGTGCTTTATCTCTTACCTGTAGAAGTTTCAGATTCGGTTTCGGAGTCTTCGACAACTTTAATTGTACAGTAAATGGTTAAAACGTCAAACGGCAAAAAAATTCCCAATTTTCAATCTAGCAGATCTTGTCTAGGAAGAACAGTGTCAAACGACAAACATTTACCGTAACTGAAATCACATGTCATCTTAGTAGTTATTATGTCCTCACCGGCTTCATTTCTGGCGAAGAATAGTGCTTTCATCATCGACGGAAGCACTGAGCGAGTCATCAGAAAATAACTGACTTGCGGTTCTTCAAAGTTAAACAGTTCATCAAATGGCTTAAGCAACACATACCATATGACGCCCTTGAATGTAAATTCTGGAGATGTATAACGTTTTTCTTTCAGGGTTGAAAAATCCTTGACTCTCCAAGCAATACAAGCACTGCTGTTTGACTGTCGGAATGAAAAAAAATCCTCCGATGAGCATGATTGTGATGCTGCTTCCATGCTAAAGAACTTTCTAAAATGGCTAATGGAACGGAACTACGCTTTGAAGACTGGAGTAGGAAAGGCGAAAATATGTGCACTGATACGTCAGATCTCCATACTAGCCAAGAAGGATCGCAGTTCAGGCTTTGTGATCAGGTAACCGGTTTAACCTCGACTGACTGGTGGGGAAGACCTGAAGGGGGAGAAAAGCCCTTCCCCTAACCAAGACTGGTGAAATTAGCCTCCCCCGTCCGAACTTAACTCTGCCTTGATGACTTAGCAGCCCCTTCCCTGTTTGGTGAGGATTTCTTGACACAATGGCTTGGGAGTGAAAAAGTCGCCAATACTGTTGCGAATTAGTTCAGCAAAAATATATTATTTTGAAACTTATTTATTTTTGCTACTTTAAAATAATAACTAAGTATTTTTTTTTTTTTTTTTTATAAATTAAATGCGTGTCCGAGACGAATGGATAGATGAAAGGGAAAATCTTGTAGGAGTGTATTGCGTTTTTTGTATCCCTCCCCCCTACTTTCAAGGATAACATGTTTAAATTTAAATCGATAATATTGCAAAAAAAAAAAAAAATTAAAAAATAACGGAGATGTTTCAATAAACATACATGTGATTTTGGAAAGGGTAAATTTAACGAAATGTTCGTTTTAATAACACTGCGGAACACAAAAAAATTAAGAAATCAGCGGCACTTATTTTGTTAATGGTTTTTGTAAATACTCGCATTAGACATACAGAATATGCATTTACTATTTTTGGATTGACTCTGGCTCTTGAGATAAACGAAACACAAAATATCAATTAAAAAATATGAACTTTCCTCCTAATGGTCTATTAATTCGTCCCTCGAAATTTTATAATTTTTTCACGTATTTTATTAAACAATTTTAAGAATTAGATATTAGACCTTGAAAATATCAGTTCGTGTCTTACTGTGAGTTTAAAAGTGTTTCTTGTCTGGAAAAATATGAGTTCCTTACGAAAACGTTGTGTTGACCCCCACACTTGAAGATGGTGAGTGTTTTTATTAGACCAGCAAGGTAAGTATACATAATATCCTTGTTTCATATGTCTATGGGATCGTCGTGCAAAAATCAACATTGGATTAGAAAGGTCAGGCCTTTGAGGAAAAATATGGAAGTAGGAAAAGCAAGCGTAATTCATGAACCACCGACAAGCCGAGATAATAGTCTTTTTCCACCACTTCAGATCAAGCTTGGGCTAATTAAATAGTTCATCAAAGCCCTTAATAAGACAGGTGACTGTTTTAAATATGTGTATCAAAAATTTACAGCCCTGAGCATATAAAAAATAGAAGCAGGTATCATCGATAGACCGCAAATCCACTCTTATAAAGACACTATGTATTTGTAAACCATATGATACAAATTAACTTCGTTTTTGTAGTCAACCATTTTTAGAGGTACCATTAAACACCAGACCATTCAAAATTAATTGCCAAAATGCTTCAAATTTTTCACACATTAGGAGCTACTATGAGCATAAAATTGTATTTTTTAACCGACTTCAACAAATTAGGAGGTTATCAATTCAAAGCGTATACTTTTTTTTTTGTTTGTTCGCACATAACATCTGATCTACTGAACCGATTTGGACGATTTTTTTTTAATCGATGGGAGATGGTGTAACTTAGGTACCATGTACTCATATGACGATATTTGTTCACTAGAAAAAAAGTTATTATGGAAAACAGTAAATTTCATGTCATTTCCCCATTAAATGATTAAATTTTCAATCCATTGTTGCAAAAATTTGTTGCCTTGCAACAGCAATATTAATAGTAATCTTGGTAGTAAGTATTCTCTGGAGTAAGTATGAAATATTAATAAGTAGTCGAATTTAAAGCGATTTGTCCTAAATGATTAACTATGAAATCCATTGTTACAAAACGTGGTTGATATGAAACTGTAATAATAATGATAATGAGAATTTTAAATGAAGGCTTAACTAAATCAAACATGAAACTAATTAGCGGGCAACGTATGTAGTATGTGTTGAAATCTTATGAACAACGAGAAACTAAAATTGCTTTGAAATATAAATTAGTTGAAAAGCCGTTGATATTCAAATGGTTTTGATTAAGCTAGTACACAAATGAATACCAGAGAATAATAAAGATTATTTTTTAGTGTCAATTGTTTAAAATTTGAGACGCGTTGATAGTTTCTTCCTTTTTTTTCACAGTTTATTTTATGGATCATTTACTTAAGAAAATTAGGTGAAGTTTCGTAATGGAAACATTACCTTATTTCATAAGTACACTTACACTAAAAAGAATAAAATAAAATAATTTTGGAAAAAAAATAGAACCGACTTCAGTTGAAAATTGCTCTAAAAAGTGAAAAATAATTTTTTTCTTTGAACACCATCGAAACTACTTTTAAACATAAGTTTTGAAGTCGGCGCAAAAACAATAGGTAAAATGATATTTAACCATACTTTGCCAACATTTTTCAGAGAAACCATTGAAAATTAAAAGCAGAATATTTGTACCATACACGAATGTGTGGTGATGATTAAAATGTATGCGAATGCTCTTAAAGAAACTGGATCCATTAAACTTTATATAGTTGAATTGTAGTTGCGTATGATTCTATATATTGTTTTTGCGCCGACTTCAAAACTTATGTTTGAAAGTAGTTTCGATGGTGTTCAAAGAAAAAAATTATTTTTTACTTTTTAGAGCAATTTCCAACTGAAGTCGGTTCTATTTTTTTTCCAAAATTATTTTATTGCATAGCTATTATGACAGGTTCCTGGACAATCTGGGCGATTACCACGGTTCCACCAGGACATTAGAATAATGGAAGAAAGTTACAAGATCGATAGGATAGCCACATGACGGCAGACTACTGCCGTACTTTAATAAGAGATTTTCCTGAGCAATACCATCACAGAAAGCGTACAGAAAAGTTTTCTATAATTTTTGTTTTAATAATTTGATGAACAGTATACAGATTTTTCGTTTTTATATCGTTCCATTAAAAGCCCTTAATAAAAATATTTTTTCATTTCATCTTGGTATTTTTATTTTGGTTTTCTCAGAAAAATAGCTAATAGTCTTTATCTCAAAAACTAGAGCCAATTTGATAAATCTACTAATTTTCTAGTATTCAGCACACTTGTCTGATAAGGAATTGACTTTAAGTTATAATGCCGCAAAATGACTGTTCCCTTGTGTAATTTAATGCTATTCGAAGAAAAAAGAAATGCGTGACAGTGATTACTTTTAGCTACTTCGCGTTGCGGATTCTAAAAAAAAACGTGATAGTCTTTTTTCATAAAGATCTTTAAAGATTAGAGAAGAAATAATCAAAATATAATTTACCTTACAACTAAACTATTACATTAAATGTGATTCACCATTATCTTAGGAAATATTGAAAAAAAAAAAAAAAACCTTTAGATTCCAATGGTGTACAGACAAAGAAGGAAATCTAATAACAATATCCATGCTATAAGACAATTGAAGGGTTTAGAGGGTGATGGGGCTATGTTACATTTTTTGAAAATATACTCTGAGCTAGGGGCGTATTCAAGGAGTGGGCTGATAGGGCTGGCCTATTAGCCCCCTCCCCCCTCCTCTCCCTTAAACAACCAAATATAGCATAAAACTGCATTTTTCGAAACTAATATTACGAAAAAATTGCCAAACACCCCTATTTTCGCACAAAAATTGCACTTTAACCCCCCCCCCCCTTTGCGGACCAGAAGCCTCTTTAACCAGAAGCTCTATCTTCCCTTGCCCCGCTTACTATGGATCCAAGTGTCCCTATCCTGTTCCCCTTGATCCTTCAAGACTATTCAAAAAAAAAAAAAAGACAACAAACAAATGTATAAATGGCACAGGGTAGAGAAAAATGCCCACTTAGTGCCTACTTGGGGGAGAGTTAATAAAACTAAAACATAAATAAAAATGGCCTTTAATTTCTTTAGGGAATACGGATACCTCAAATAGCTTAGGCTCCCGTTCCCGTTAAGTCTATTTAAAGCCGGCAACACGCATGCACACAGACATATATTTCAGAGGATCTATTTTTCGTCATTAGCTTGACATTATAAGCTTTAAAATACGTGATAAATCATGGCATTTGATGGAATAAGGAAGATCTCATGCAGTGACAGAAAAACAAGCTGGAGAAATATTGCGTAAGATTAATCAGCTGCTTATGAAAATTCGCGAGACATATGACTATTGAACGGAGGAAGAAACGTGAAGTGTGATGAGGGGGGGGGGCGGGATTCGTTGTAAAAAACTGACATAATTTTTGAACAGCCATTGAAATGAATAAGTAAATGATTAATTAGAAGGCATATTTGTGTGTTATATGAACGGTTGGCTGATAGATGGCAGCACTAAATATTTTTAGTTCTGTATAAAATAGCTTATGGATTCAGGCTAAATTTATAAATTAAAAAAAAAAATGTAGAAAGAATATTATTTTTTTGCATTTTCAGAAATATGAATACGTAGTACGACAAGTAATTCGACTAAACAATGAAAAGGCAACTTTTTTTTGTACAGCAAACGAAAATTGGGATTGAAGAGATGATGTGTATAGGGTGTATCGAAAAAAACTTTTTTTCGAAATTCAATTGACTAAGTTGATAAAAAGTTGCCCCTACATACCCACACATTCCATAAAAAATATCAGACAAATCAGAAATTGTTTAGGTGTTCCGCACGAGACCTGAAGTTTGAATTTCTTCAAAAATATGTTTTTTTTTTTTTTTTTTTTCAGTTTTTTTTAATATTAAGAAGAAATGTTAAAAATAATTCAAGTTGAAAAATAAACACCGCAAAGTCGGAGGACAAAATTGGGTTTGAAAAAAAGTATATTAAACAACATTTAAATCTCCCACATTTATTCTAAACTTACGTAATATTCACCAAAACTATCATTTTAAAAGGCCATGCGGCTTGGTTAGAAACTTGTTTATGAATGTGGAATCTAACTGAATTAACACTTGAAACTGGGATTCATCTGTGATTTTTGTGGAGTAAAAAGTAAAATAATATAAACTATAAAGAGAATGTAAGCCGTAGCTGCTTTAGGATTGCAGAAGAACATGTATCTTTGGTTGAGGAAACAGATTCTAAATATTTCGGACATGGTGCTCCAGTAAATGGCCCATCAGGAAAAGAAATTGTAGCTTCAGTTTCACAATTTATAGAAAAAAAAAGTTTTATTGATAAATAACATAAAAACTATCGGTTGTGATGGCACATCAGTTAACACTGGAAAAGTCTTTAGAACCCTCACTACAAGCCGTGGTATGTTTTCTTCATTTAATGAATCACCACTTTCTTACGATATTGCTAAGATCTACCAGTCATGAACTTTAAGAAAATAGAACGCGTTTTACCAGAAGTTAATGTCAAAGAATTGTGTCAAAAATACTTATGGGATGTGTCTAAAGTTGTAATGTCTGGCAAATGTTCTCGAAATTTAGCAGAAAATAACTCTGCAAGCTTTTCTCAAGCAAGATGGCTCACGATGACAAAGTGTTGAGGCAAGCATCGTAAGCAGTGATCCAAGTTCAGAGTTAAATAAACTAGCAGAATTTATAATAAAGGTTAATGCTCTCTGCTTTTTTACAATCGAATTTTAGCATAAAATTATTCATACACTTAAGCATTTTTTAAGACCATAGATTGCAGCAAGTATTTGGATACAAATCTCCAAAATGTTATCCATTCCACATTGTAAAGAAGCCATCTTGCATGGGAAAAGCTTGCAGGGTTCCTTTCTGCTAAATTTTGAGAACATCTGCCAGACATTACAGCTTTTGACACATCCCATAAGAATTTTTGACACAATTCTTTGACATCAACTTCTGGTAAAACGCGTTCTATTTTCTTTAAGTTCATGACTGGTAGATCTTAGCAATATTGTTAGAAATCTCCAATAGGTCAACTAAAAAAATTTTGTCCAGTAGTCGGTCTATCAAGAGCCACCGTTAACTTTCTAAGTGGTAATTCATTAAATGAAGAAAACATACCACGGCTTGTAGTGAGGGTTCTAAAGACTTTTCCAGTGTTAACTGATGTGCCATCACAACCGATAGTTTTTATGTTATTTATCAATAAAACTTTTTTTTTCTATAAATTGTGAAACTGAAGCTACAATTTCTTTTCCTGATGGGCCATTTACTGGAGCACCATGTCCGAAATATTTAGAATCTGTTTCCTCAACCAAAGATACAGGTTCTTCTGCAATCCTAAAGCAGCTACGGCTTACATTCTCTTTATAGTTTATATTATTTTACTTTTTACTCCACAAAAATCACAGATGAATCCCAGTTTCAAGTGTTAATTCAGTTAGATTCCACATTCATAAACAAGTTTCTAACCAAGCCGCATGGCCTTGTAAAATGCTAGTTTATGTGAAAATTACGTAAGTTCAGAATAAATGTGGGAGATTTAAATGTTGTTTAATATGCTATTTTTCAAACCCAATTTTGGCCTCCGACTTTGCGGTGTACATTTTTCAACTTGAATTATTTTTAACATTTATTCTCAATAGTTAAAAAAAATTAGAAAAAAAATCATATTTTTGAAGAAATTCACAAACTTCAGACCTCGTGCGGAACACCTAAACAATTTCTGATTAGATTGAAATTTTTTTGTGGAATATGTGGGTAGGTAGAGGCAACTTTTTATCAACTTAGTAAATTGAATTTCGAAAAAAAGTTTTTTTCGATATGCATAACAAAGTACAGACATGGGCAGGACAAGGGAGGTCACTCTGACCTCCCCAAATTTTCCCTATGCGGCAAATTTTGCTGATGATTCGGCAGATTTGGAATGCAAAGTGCAACATAGACAAGTTTCTTTCTTTCTTTATTTATTTATTTTTTTTAATATGGTTTTGTACCTAATGATGTTTCTTCTCATTAGCTGTTATGTTTGCATATATTTGTATGCTCATGTTTTACCGTTCGGTAAAATTAAAATTTCTTTCAGAAAATTGAGATTTTCCCCCTCCCAAAAATTTTAATCTAGGGAGTTCCTTAATAAAGTTGCAAAAACTAAAAATCAAATGACTTTTTTTTGCAATGACTATGCATCCACATTATCTGTATATCCACAATGCTTCTAAAAATAATCTCCTTTTTTTACAAATTCAAACTTTTAAGCGTAATAAAAACAAAATTCAATTTGGAATTTATAAATAAGTACTTTTTATTTTTAAGTTAAAGTCATAAATAAACATTGGTCAAACTTCAAATGAATATTGAATTCTTAAGCATAAAAACTCAGAACTAAAACGTTTGTCTTCGTATTGAATGAAACTCATATGTTTCGCACTGCCAAGAAGGTCCTGTGTCAGGCGCAAAGGATGCAACAGCATTTTTATTGCTATTTGTGCGTTTTATGTTATATTTCTCATTTGAAACATATTTCAATTCTTTTAAAGCAAGTCGAACGTACGCTGAAAAAAATAGAGCAATAAATTTTCACTTAAAAAGTAATAAAACTCTATATTTGCTGTTCATTTAACCAGTGGCATGGCTAGGGGTTAGCAGGAGTGGTTCTTGCCACGGGCGCAGCAGTCAAGGGGGCGGCATTTCGACCGATGAAAAAGAAGTTTAGGATTTTTCTTGCATTATATTGGTGGGACAATATTAAAGAAAAAAAAATGATGCAAGAATAAGAGATTGGATGGAAAATCAAACATCTAATGAGAAGGAAAATTGGGCATCTTTAAAAACATTTCAAAAAACAAAAAGGAAGATCAAAGTTGAAATATTGCCTTTGCCAAACAATCAAATCTTTCTGAAGAAAGAATTGTTTTGGGGGGTCACAGTGTTGAGGCGATTATGAGGGGAGGGGCGCAATTTCTTAAGTTCGCCACAGGCGCTGGGTCCTCTAGGTACGCTACTGCATTTAACCTATTCATGAATAAAGAATATTTTTAGCGTTGAGATGTTTAAAGCATTTTATCGCTATTTGTACATTTTTAAGCTATTTTTCTCATTTAAAACTGATTTCAGTTCTATTTTAAACAAGTCTAACGTGCGTTGAAATAACAAAGCAAGAAAATTTCACTTTGGAAACATGTGTAGGATCACTCAATATTTTCTGTTTATTTAACTTATTTATGAATAAAAAAAATATTTTCAGCCTTGAGATGCTTAAAGTTTATTGTAACTTTCAGTATTAAATTCTCTTACGAAAGAAAATCTGTTTAATTCGTTTAAATGTGATTGTGTATAATCTAAATACATTTTTATTTCAACACAACTTTGAGCAAAAAACTTATTTTTCATGTTAGCTAAATTCTGGTTTCAAATCCTACTAATTGTCTTAAGCATCTTTATAGCTACTAACTATCTTTTACATAAAATAAAATAATTTTAAGCGAAACTAACAGTTTTGCTATCATAATAAAATTAGTTACGAGTTTTAGAAAGAGCGGAATGTGTAAGATATTTATAAAAGCTTGGCTATTTTGATGAGCCAAACCCTCGCTGTTTTTTTTTCTGAAGAACTTTATGCTAAGTACAACGTATACAGAAAGAGAAGCTCATGCAGGAGGCTACTCTGACCTCCTAAAAACTGCCCTATTCGTCAAATTTGGCTAATGATTACAAATTTGCAAACAATACTGCAGCTTTGATTTTTTTTTTTAATATTTTAAGTTGTCTTTTTATTGTGAAAAGTGCTCCTTCCGTTTTATTATGCTTGATGTTATTTATGTATCTTTCCTTGCTCGTACTTTATATTCGGTGAAATTGAAATTTCATTTGGCTAATCGAGAATTTCTGTCCCTCTCAAAAATTGTACTTTTTTCTCCCTGTATACAGAAATTTGCATAGTTTTAAAAGTACGCATTTATGGGAGATTGATAATACTAGTAATAACTCGAGGTTGTGGGATAAATACCGTTACGTATAACGTTGAAAAATAAGAATAAATGAAATAGAGGTTCTCATGCGTTATTATGACTCGCTAGATATAACTAACTTATTTTAAAATAAAGATTGCACTCTAGATGGCAGCACTACAAAATAACTTTCTTGTTTTAGCTTACTTTTCCGTAAAAATAAAAGCAAGACGGAAAAAGCATTAAAAACGGCTTCATGCACCTAAAAATATCGCCCGCCTACTCAGAAAAAAAAGAGAAAAATTCAAAATTTGAAAGTAGGGTTTTGAGACGAGGAAAATATGTCGGTCTGTCAGTCAGTCTGTCCGCCGGTCTGTCTCAATTTTTCTTTCAACTCTGAACCGTTTAAACTACCTGGCCCCCTATAAAAGCTTTTGAGTGAAGATTTAGGTTCGAACCAATTCATTTTGTTTCAAATGACATATTTCATTTTTAAAAATCTGAAGTAACTGCTGAAGATATATCGCTGCTTGAAATGAACAGTGACATATCTGCAAAAACCGATTTTTTTTATATTACATCAAAAAATTCATTTTTTTTTACTCTTTCTTGTGGTAATATCGGCATATCTCTAGTTTAAAAATATCACGCAGCAATCGCTAGTGTCGTTGTGCATAGTTGATATTTTGGCGCGCTTTTCCTCTAGTAAACAACGACACAGCCGCCATTGCGTCAGTTCTGAAGAAGTGCTTGGAGGAGGAACATCTATGTCTCTGTAGGTTGATTCGGCATAAGTACCCTTAATACCATTTTACTTTAAAATACGGTTTTACTGCAAAAACTTAGAAACGCTCTCCTGAAAAGTCGTGTTTTGCAAATATGCCACTGTTCATTTCAAGCAGCGATATGTTTGACATACATTTGCAGTCTTAGACAATTAAGAGAATATTGATCAGATGTTAGAATTCTGGTGATGTTAATCAGGAAAGTCGGCTAGTTTAGTTCTAGACGGAACTTGTTTAGCTACCAACCCTGCACACAGTATTTCCCTAATCCTTTGAAGCTTCTCAAGTTCAAAAAGTAGCAGCAGCATATAGGGCTGCTGAGTCGAGGAGAAAATAACCGACTCCAACCCCGGGAATTTCCAAACCTCCGACTCTGATTCCATTACCTTCAAAATCAGTCTGACTCCGACTCCGACTCTGAGACAACAGAATTAAAACATAGATGAGATGTGAAAGAACATTTTTTTTCCTCCTGATGATATAAACAATTATATGTAATATTTTCCCCTCTCCTATAGATATGCTTTTTTTGAGCAGAGACAAATTGCTATTTTTTGATATTTTCGACCTCAGTTGTCGTATGGTCCCCTTTTCGGGTTAGACGCGAAGTCTGCCACGGGGTGCGCCCCAGTTCCCCACTTCCTAGTACGTGCACCGGCCCCTGCTCATTTCCTGCACACACACGACCACACATACACACACGCCTACGCACTCGCCTACACACGTCCACACACACGCGCGCGCTCTCGCGCCTACACACATCCACGCACACCTATCGCAATTCGTCGTTTCAAAAAGCATAATTTTGATTTCATAGTTTCAAATTTTCAAATTAAGTTAACTGTTTTTAGCTTCAGTGTTAGACGTAAGCAGAAAAATTACGAGAAATTGCATGTTTTTAAAAACTATGATTTATGTAATACAATCAGGTGACATGTATCTCTGATATATTCTGCTTATTGAATTGATTGTAACTTTTTAGAACACCTATTACTTAAAATTGTGGTCTTCTCGTTTTCACATCCTCTATTTTTTTTTTAAATTTACTTGCAGTTCATTCAGTAGGGTGTATTCATTCGTATCTAAAAATTTTGCTGTTGTAATTGTAAAACTTGGGAACCGGGACACGAGTAGATACATCTACCTGATTTAAGGTGGAATATGTACGACTTCCGTTTTCAAGAGCATCATTAAGGTGGAAGTCCAATTTAGCTCAACTCACATGCCATGAGACCCGTTTATAGGGAAGCCAGCCATTCACAACTCGCACATTCACACAGAGAAACAAAACACAAAACAGAGAGAGGAATATGTACGACTTCCGTTTTTAAGAGCATCATTAAGGTGGAAGTCCAATTTAGCTCAACACACATGCCATGAGACCCGTTTACAGGGAAGCCAGCCATTCACAACTCGCACATTCACACAGAGAAACAAAACACAGAACAGAGAGAAAACGTCCATGCCCGAGCCGGGAATTGAATCCGGAGCCTCCTCACCTGGTAAAACTTCTCTGACCACTAGACGAGGCCCGACTATTTTGTAAAGCCGTTTAGTTAAAGTGCAGAAAAAAATGAGATGATAATTATCAGATTTTTCCCAACGCTTTTTCCCGTCCTAAACTCTCTTTTACTAAAGAACCCCAATACTTGAAAACAACTGTTAGTGAAATTGACGCGGATTATTTCAGCTTTCCTCCGAACTGAATCCCGTTTTAAAACCAGAAAAAAGATCATTGATGTTCAAGTGGGTATTCTCGAAATGCAAATGACTGCAGCTGGCTTGAGATTGGAGGTGGGTTTTAACGGGATTAAAAACGAGATTTGACATTGAATGTTTTGTGAAAGTTTACGAAATAAAATATATACATCCGTATGCAAATTAGTGCTTAAATTTGAAGAAAGCGATAATCAATTATAGTGTTTAACGAACTCGAAAACGGAACGCAAAGTATTTCCTCTTTCGACTACAATCCGAATAAATTAAAGAAAGAATATAAATGTGTATGTGTGTATATATGTATATTCCCTATACAAATCCTAAGTCGAATCTGAACCAATTTTGGCAGGGAGGTACTTGGCCACTCGGGAAGGGTCGTAGAGGGGTTTTCGAACGCCAAAAAAGTACAGAACCGTTCGGATTTCTATTTAAGGACTCAAAAATGGCTTAAAACGGCTCTTTCTTCTCGAAACAACTATCAGATCTTCTCGATTTTTGTCTCTTTGGAAAGCTCGTGAAAAATACCTTTTAGTGGGATTTCCTTCCAAAGGTCTTGAAAACTGCTAACCTCTAACTTCACCCAAAAAAAGATACGGCTGCTTTTAAGAAAGAAAATCAATTTCAAATTGCATTTTTAAAGTCGTCTGCATGAGCTTGAAAGAAATTAAATTGCGTGAAAGAAATCATTGATGAGAAAAAAGGTGTTGTCGTTTTTATCTTGATTATGAACAAATAAAATCCTTACTTTTGGGTATCACGCTCGGAAAAAATCGTTCTCCCGAATCCTCAATTCAACCGCAACTTCTACTCTCCAGTGAACTTCGGCCATTAAACATCCGTGTGCTGTGTTATTTCTGGCAGCCATAGGTGAATAAAAATTGAAGTTGCGGCTGATTTTGAAGTCGGATTGAAAGAATTTTCCTGTGTGCTGACACCTGTTTTATGAATACGTTTGCACTGACCTCCAACTGTAAAACATATTACCAGCAAACCGAAGTGATTCTTATGCAACTATTCCATGTGCGTGTACAATGGCGTTTTTAAGGGAAGGGTTTGGGTTTTTTAACCCTCCTCAGGGGTGCCCATCCCCCCCAAGCCCAATGGCGCAAATCCCCCCCCCCCCCCAACATTAAAAAAAAAAATTGTGATTTTTTAATTTTTATTTTTACCCCTCTTTTTAATTAATTTATTTTTATAAGTATTATTTCTCTATTTTTTTAAATATTCTTTATTTACTTTTTTAAATATAATTTATTTATTTTTTAAAATTTTAACGATTATTTTTTTACATATTATTAATTTTTCGAAAGTACTAATTATGTGCAGAATATAATCGCTTTTTTCCCTTACAGACATTCTAAGCGCACACACACACAAAATAAATAAATAAATTTATAATAAAGAAATAATTTAAATTAAAAAATAAATTAATGAATAACTTAAATTTAAAAAAATGAGTAAATAATTTAAATAAAAAAATAAATTAATAAATGATTTAAATAAAAAAACATTCTGAATAATTTTCATTAAAAAATAATAAATAATTTAACTAAATAAAAAAATTAGTTTTAAAAAATCCCCCCCCCCCGAAAATTTTGATGGCTCAACTTGCGCCATAATCCCCCCTGTGGGCACCCCTGACCCCCCTTGACGAAAATTCAGGTTAATCATTACACCCCCCCCCCCCCCACATTTCTTTAAAAAAATCATATCGATTAATTTTATCTCTTTGTGAGAGGCACGGTCCCTCTGGGTCCCTCCCCCCTAAAATCTGCTACTACCAACCGACGCGAATCATCGGCTCCCTACAGTATCTGAAAAATATTCTCATTGTGAAGAAAATCTGAAGAACATCCGGTCAAATATTCGCTGAGTGGTCCGCAAATCCACAAAGTGGCCGACTTCTCGGACAAGTCAGCCTTGTTAATAAGGCAGAGCGAGAGCGAAAGCGAATCTATGGAATTCCCTAAATCACTCATAAGTCCCGGAGGCAGAGAGATGAAAAGAGAAATTCCATACACCCCTCGTTTTTCGAGTGGGGATCAGCGCTGACACCAATAAGAAGAGAGAAGAAAAAAAAAAGAGAGAAACTAAATAAAAGCTGTAGTAAAACTGCCAATAAGCTGCAGCATTTTCGGCACCGTTTAAAACGGAAAGTGACAATGAGCAAAGAGATTTGCACAAATTTGGTTCGCCATCTGTGGATATCGGGAGATTCAATCTCCGGTCTATTCTGCTTCCCCCACCCTCCTTCTTCCCTCTCAGAAGGGCTACTTGAAAGGAGGACATAAAGGGGTAAATTAGTGGTCCTATTTGTCCACACCTCATACCAGGTCCGCGACTTGACAGGGTGGACTGGTCTTTTGTCGGACAGCGTTCGGAAGATAGTATCAAAGGGGGCATTTGGAGATAAACTTGGTGAAGCTTATTCAAAAGAAATCTTTTTGGAGTTTTTTTTTCGTCTGTTTGTGACCTTTTCCTAATTATTTCTTTCAGATATTTTTGTCGACTTGTCGTTCTTTGTCGATTGTGACATTTCTAACTTCTACACATACTTTGGCACAAAGTGTCAGAATGCTCAAGATTCAATCTAAGTAGTTATGAGTTGTTTATATATATATATAAAGAAATCGCGGCCAGCTACTTGTTTGAGCAATATTTCTTTGAAAGATTTTCTCGTCTCACGTTCTCTGCATTTAGAGTAATATAACTGAAATAGGAATCTAAATTCACTGCTGGTGAGGTCCCCCTCCCATGCTCTGCAACTCAATATCATTTTATTTACTGAGCATTTTATTTTCTCCCCCGTAATATATTCATAAACATTTGCTCAGTTTCAGCTCATAAAATGTAAATAAAGAAACTTCTATGGACTACTGCTTAGCATCGGAACTTCAACATCGTTTTCTGCGTTTGAAAAAAAGAGGCTCATAGCAATTAAAAAACACGTATATGTGCAGCCTTTTTGCAAATTTATGGTTCGATGAAGTTGATTTCATATTTCAATTGCAGACAGACCAATGGAAAAACCCTTAGGCGCACTTTCATTTTCAAAATTCATAACTTCTCTAAATACTATAGCTTTTGGTGCATGGCATATTAATTATTTTTGAAAATGTGTGAAAACGTTCTGTATCAGAGTTTTTAGAAAATTGAATTGAGAAAAAGTCACCAAGTAGTGAATGAATACTCCTTACCTGTGGCCGAACAGCATTTTTGAGTCGCTCCATTTTTAGAATTATTTAGAAGGAAATTACCACGGCTGATTAATCTAATAAAAGAGTTATGAAGCATTATTAAAATATAAAAATCAAAGGATCAATAGAGCCCCGAATCGTTCATTCAGTGAAATAATATTCATTCACCCGTCTACTCTGTTTGGTTTACTTCATTTATTAAGTGAATGACTTTTGAGAATTTTTCGTTTGACTTTTTTACTTTTTAGAAATTTTGAGTTTGCAATGACTTTAACAGTGACACTTTAATGTAATTATCCACTTTTTTTTCTTAGACTTATCTTATTTTTCTTTTTGACAACTTAAATTTATTAGTGGCTTAACGATGGAATTTTGGAGCACTCATTCGTAACTCAAAGATTGTAGAAGATTTTTACTGAGTATGTTTGATTCGCACAAGTAACGGCTTGTGAAAAGCATTTCTTCAAAATTGTTCAAAGTTTTGATAGCTTATACTAGACGCTATATTTTCTTTTTATTTTAGTTATTTATCCGACATTAATATAATGTGCTTGAAAACTGTAAATTTTCCATCGGGAAAAACGTAATTAGATAGAAGTCACACTAAAGCATAACGGCTAGGAAAATTAATTTTTACCTTTTCCACTATAAGTATGTTTAAAATATCTCAACGTGTTTCCTTTGCAAATGGTGTTGAGTCCAAAGTATCACAACTTGCAATGAAAGAACTTTATTTGAAACGCTATTTAAATCATAATACAGCAACCTGCTGAACAAAACAAACTAAACCAAAATTGTAACGAACAGAAAACAACAGAACAGAATAGACTGACACGCTTCCACGAAGAAAAACCTTTTAAGCTTCGTCGCAGCGCCACCGAACCTAATTTACATAAAATAAAATTTTATAAAAAAAAAGTAAAACCGACTTCAAAAACGCAGCTGAAAATCGCTCTAAAAAGTAAAAAATAAATTTATTCTTTGAACACCATCGATACTACTTTTAAACATGAGTTTTGAAGTCGGTGCCAAACAGTTAATAAAATCATTCGTACCCGTTGATTGTACCATTTGATTGATTTTTCTTCTCAAACAGCACTTGAAATTGATTATGTAACATTTATAGTTGTTTTTATTATGAAACATGTAACCGAAGAATGGGCACGAATGATTTTATTAACTGTTTGGCACCGACTTCAAAACTCATGTTTAAAAGTAGTATCGATGGTGTTCAAAGAATAAATTTATTTTTTACTTTTTAGAGCGATTTTCAGCTGCGTTTTTGAAGTCGGTTTTACTTTTTTTTATAAAATTTTATTTTTATTTCATTCTTTTCAGTGTAAATGTATACCCGGAAGAGTGTCATATTGCCATCATGACGCTTCATCTCACTTTATTAACGCGCCCAAAATTTTAAACGATTGCCACTAAAAAAAATTGTGTTAATTTCTGGGATTTAATTAAAGCATGTTTAAAATACAAGTTTTCAGCCGATTCTATGGATAAAACTGGCCAACAGGTTAATCCGCAAAGTGGCTATTTACTGCCGATTCATTATTAGTGCATCACTAAATTTAACCTTTAAAAGTTAAGGTGATGGGATCTGATAGGAGCCTGGAAATACATTTTTAAAAAAAATGGGGAAATCAGGACTAAATATTTTCTATCAGTAAAACTGCGATTTGCATGCCGCATAATCGTTCGACGTAGACAGTGCATTTTTTTTCTGCTGCTTGAAAATCCACCGACTCCGTCGAGCATCGAACTTAAGCTCTTGCGAATGAGAGCCCAGCGTCTTACCGCTAGGCCACTCTATCGGCGAGCTACTGTGACCTAATGGACATCAAATCGCAAGTGTGTGCGCGTGAAATTTGAAATTCAATTCATGCGCAAAGAGGGTGCGCATGAACGGAATTCTGAAAAATTCCCTCAATTTCTTCAGGGTTCCGTTCTCAAACCCCGCATCAGGGGACCATGGGACCACCAGGGAGGTGTACCCTTTCCAACAAAAAAAAAAATTACCAAAATCGGTCTATTCAGTAAAAAGTTATGCGTGGTCATACATAAAAAATAAAATATACCGGTCGAATAGAGAACCTCCTCCGTTTTTTCGTCGGTTAAAAATTCTCAACAAAGTAGTATTAGCTTCTCGTTTTAATCGATGGAAAAGGATTATTTGAAAACAAAACTGAACTTTGGTAAGTCTCCACATCATAACTCATTTTATGATGTTAAAGTATGGGAAAATGGACTCGTTTTACTTATACGTATCAACTTATTCATTGACATGGTTAAAGTTTTTCTTTTTAATTATGATACTGCATTCTCCGAGAGATTTTCTGCTTTTGAGTCCTAACTGCATTTCAATTCAACAAACGAACATGATCCAAAATCCAAGTTTTGATGGCAAGTAATCTGTTCAGTTCACCTCGTGTCAATCACTTCTGGATCAGCTCTTGTCAAAGTGTACTGTGGGAAATATTTTTCTATCAAGCCCCACATCATTTTTTTTTTTTTTTTCCATATTCCAACCATCTTTCACGTATGAACATCAGCCACGAATAAAAGAACCCACACAAAAAGAACGCAGTCCCCAAAATAAAATAGACTCCGCGGAAAATGAAGTTACAGAAACATTCAAAAGAGCAAAAGCAACATTGTCGATCCCAACAACAAAAGTCCAGAGGTTCCTTGCTCTTGTAACCTTAGAGTTAATTACCCACAATCCGGCATTCGGAGGTGGTCAGCTTCCCACGAACACCCCCCAGCGGGGTGTCGCGCGGCCCCGGATTACAGACACCGAATCCGCCCCTGCGATTGGACAGCGACGTTCGATGAATGGGGACACACAAGACCCGCTTGACAAATCGCAGAAACTCCGTCGGTTCGGTGACCAGGAAAGATGGAAATCTGTTATTGCTCATTTCCTAAGGGAATTGGGAATTCGAAAAAGGGTCTGGACGGTCTTTTTGATGTTCGGACGCTAGGACCGACAAACGTGATGGCCACAAAGGGGGACAGTTCCGTGGCTGTTGGTATTTGAATGCAGTCACTGCATGAAAGTAGTTGGCCGCAGCGGTTTTTCACATCGACTGGAGGTAATCCTCCATTAAATTGCAGTGGTCAACCATATTTAAATGCCAATATGCTGTTCTATTCTAAACGATAATTTTCACGGCAGCAGCAGCAATACAGTAGCATGTGCGCCCATATGCCAAATTTTATAGGAGGGGGGGGTCAAATATTTTCCTCTTAGTTTAGCAATATATTTTCCAGTGGATAGCAATTTCACACACACTGCAAATTAGAGTTACTAAAAGTTGACATTTTTAATTGTATATATTCATTAATGGCTGAAGAAAAAATGTTTTCTATATTTTTCCGAAAAAATAGTATTAGAAGAAGGGAGTACTAACTTTTAAACATGGGCTTGAGCTCCCACTTGCCCCCTCCCCCCATATGGGCCCTCATGTGCAGTAGAGAAAGGTTTATAAAAGCGATAAAAGGCGCTGCGAAAACGCGGACGTTGGGGAAGGTTGTATTAATGAAGAGATAAAAAAATATTAAAATTCATTTCAGAGTGAATTAACGCCCCTGGATCACTTTTCGCGATTAATTTTGTGATATTGACGAATTTACCCCAGTCAGGAATATATTACTAATTGATAACGTGTAATGACTGACGAGCAAACTTTCGGTTGAAATATAGTCACTGATGCCTGCAAGCTATCGGCAGACAATTTTCTAGCATTAATTAAATAAATGTAGCTGAAGCTGGTACTACAGATAACACGGAATGGAGGATAATTAAAGGACGGATAAGCGGGACTTCACTATAATATGAGTTTTGCACACACACACACATGGTCATTCCATGAAAATGACGTATTTATAATTGGAGACTATAGTAGCCAAACTGCAAAACTTTTTAAAAAATAATAAATTTTGACTTAAAATAAGAATTTTGTACTTTTTGAGTGGGTAGCACGAACACGGGTGTTCTAATTTCGGAATGAAAAAGTTCCAAGTAATATAGTATGGCTCTGATAACAAGACTTTTGACATTGGAATAATTTACTTTAATTTGGAGAGAAAGATAAGAATGTTTATGCTTATATTGCCCCAAGGCAGCTGCGTATGCAGACAAATCATTTCAGAGGGGGCTGAGCCGAGACTTTGAGAGGAGGAGGCGGGGCACCTCATAAAATGTATCTAAGAAAAGTATATGTTTCGAATTTCCGATATCAAAGCTATATTTCAGATGACAAAAATACATCATTAAAAATATTTAATCAATCATTATATTCAATTATAATCATTATAATTGAATCGTTTATTTCGAAAAGGTAACATCTCTATTTTGATCTCCTCCGTCTCTTTAGAAAATTAAACAGCGCACGGTTATATTTTTGAATGTCATAATCAATGAAAAAATGCCTTTAGTTAAGTACACAATTACTGCAATAATTTACCAAATAACCATTGATTATGACATTCAAAAATATAACCGTGCGCTGTTTAATTTTCTAAAGAGACAGAGGAGATCAAAATAGAGATGTTACCTTTTCGAAATAAACGATTCAATTATTGTTGAGAAGTAAAGAGTTTAATGATAATCGAAAATGATAAATTGAAATTTGAAAAAAAAAAAAAAAATATATATTGAAGAAAGTGTTCCTTAAGCAAGTGCATGCAAATTTTTTGCAAATTTGAGCTATTATAACATTGATTTTGCCGTTTATTTTACTATATTCCTAATGGGTTTCAATCACACATACAGTGAACTCTCGCTTATGCGCCGGCCCAAGAGACCAACAGAAAAAGGCGCATAAGTGAGAATGACGCATAAGGGAACAACCCTATTTAAAGGACTAAAACGCAACATAGGTTCTAATGAGAGAATGAATAAGAATGTTTCTACAGACAAGGCCCAAGGGACATATTACTACGGTTTGGCAATTACTGTAACGTAACTTCAATGATAAAGGGAAAACAAAATTTGTAGCATACCTAATTACAAACTGTTCCTCTTAAAATGATCCATAGTAGGTAATTGTCCCTCTTCGAACTCTAGTTCATGCGGAAAAAATGCCTTCTGCGAGCAATAAAATCGAAAGATTAAAGAGGAGAGTGAAGAAAAATGCTTATTTTTTTTAAAGAAAATAAATATATTTTTTACATTTTGCGAAAAATTTGGTGCATAAGTGAAATATTTATCTATAGAGTGACGCATAAACGAATGATAATATCATTATTTTGATATGGAATGTGCTGGGACCATTTAAAATCGTCGTATAAGTGAAAAAATCGCATAAATGAGGCGGCGTATAAATGAGAGTTCACTGTATATTGAAATTTATTTAACAGAATTAAATGAATGAACAAGCATTAATCTGTGATAATCTGTGTTTCTGAAATATATTTGGAATAAATATCAACAAAATTGAATTATAAGATAACCATACACGTTACGTACAGTAAAATGAAGAGATTTAAAAAAAAAAGAAAAGAAGAAGGAATTTACTTTTTTCCCCTTTTCTTTTAATTTTTCCACCATGTCTTGATTTCAGCAAGAAAGGAAAAATTAATAAATATAAATAAATGATTTCAGCGTAAATTTTTAAAATTTGTTCGAAAAATTTCGGAGGGGACTGCAGCCCTGCCAGCCCACCCCCTGAGTACGCCACTGCCACAAGGCAAACAACTATTACATAACCAGTGATTGAGCCTCTGAGCATAAAACGTACAAGTTAACAAATATAAAACGTCAACATGTTTTCATAAGCTTGAGAGTTTGATTTTGGGAACACTATTTTTAGAAGTTTTAGTTGCGGTTTCGTGGTCAATGAAATTCAGCTTCCTTTCATTTGGGGGAAGGGGGGGGGGAGACTTCAAATCTGCCTAGGGAGCTAAATTCGACTATGGCTACAGTTAAATTTTGACAAAATTTGGTGCATAATATGAAAGAAATAAAGGGTCTGTGTTTTAAGACAAATCCTTCTCATAAATTTAAAATTTATTCAGTCTTGATTTATTTCCCCACAGATGTTTCTACAGAACCTTTAATTACTCAAAGCTAATTTAAAATGATTCATTGCACTAATAAAATTCTAGATTGAAATCGAGAACAAAAATTGCACAAACTCAACTGATAGTTAAAGCGTTGGAATTCTTCTTAGTGTGACAAAATATCATTATTTGTTTATGTGTAGCCATCTCCGTTTCAGAAATTGCAATTTACTTTTTTTTTTCTTCCCCGTATCTTCTGGTCTATGCGAATATGGAAAACGGTTTCCACCAATCAAAATAAACTCAAGGCTTCTCTCTACACCCCCCTTCCACCCAACGGTATTCATTGCACAACAACGGGCACAGATCTTCCGAACATAATCGTTTTCCCCGAACTCCAGGCCCGAGAACAATAGCCGAAAAGCAGTAGATAATCTTTCATCGCTTAAGCTCCCGCTACATAAATATGGAAGTCACAAAAGGAGCTTTTTGCCCGGATTATATCCCCGTTCTCAATCTGCGGTCGCGCTATAGAAATTCGATTTAAATAATAACTTCTTGATTTCTTGGGCATTTGTGCGAGCAGATCTGGGGAAGTTAAGGATTAAGTTGTGTAAGAAATTCTGTGAACAGCTGCAGGCGATTTTTTTTTTTTCGTAAAAGTTCTTTGGGAACATAATACGAACAGCTCCATCCTGAGCTAGATGTGCCTACTTTCCTGTACACCTACCAACAGCGACTATCTAGTGTAAAATCATAAATCACTTAATTAGCTGAAATTGCAAAATAATTTGGCGTACTGTTGTAACATTTTAAGCTGCTTTTTAAGATCAAAATATGTTTCTCCCAAGATAAACAAGAGAGACAATTTGTTAGCATAAACTTCATATCAAATTCAGTTTCTCAAACTGTTAAGTTTTATTTTTCAGTAAATTTCAACAGTTAATGACTTTTCTAACAGTAACACATAAAATTTAATTAATTTTAACTATATATTAGCGTATAATGACGAGAGAGGTTTATTGAAGCACAAAAACACGAAAAACAAATCCTCCCAACAGACTACATATTTTGAATCTGAATATCTAAAAATATAAAGTAATAAGTAACTTAAATAGCTGAAGCGCTTAACCCTCTCGGCACCCTGGACCTCATATGAGGCTCCTATATTTGAACTCAATTTTGGAAGAAGTAAACACTTAAAATGATTTTTTTTTCACTTAGGAGCCTCATATGTGATCTACATGAATAGGTGGAGTCACTGACGGAAAAAAAATCATTTTAAGTGTTTACTTCTTCCAAAATTGAGTTCAAAAGTAGGAGCCTCATATGAGGTCCAGGGTGCCGAGAGGGTTAAACAGAATAAAAGCCAATTTTACGCGTTTTTTTCTGTGCAAGATTTAAAAAAAAAAAGAAAAAAAGAAAGAATAGAAAGAAAAAAAAAGCGAACGAAAGAAGCAAGGAAAGAAAGTGGAAATATTAAAACATCGAAGTGAGTAATTTTCATCAAAAGCGGCTGGACCGATCTAAATAGCTTAAAACCACCATTTGAAATAAATTTCATTGAAAATGATTGTTGACTAAAAATGTGTACAAACAAGTTTTTCTGATTTTACTAGTTTGGGTATTTTCTGAATAACTTGTGAACCTTTAACAAGAGCAGTTTGATTAGAGACTGATCTTCTGGATAGACAAAAGATATAAGTCCAGGACCTTCAATTTTTGCTCGATGGCAGCTGTCAATGCTTTGAGCATTTTTTTTTCTTGCGACTGAAACTACAGATCAACCTGCTATGGATTTGTTTGCAATAGTTGACTAAATGCTTGTAAATTGGCGAAATGCGTGTTTAATTCAAAAGCTTGTAATCGAAAACCGAAAATAACATCTTCATTTCTTGCTATGAATAAATTGTATCAAAAAAGGATACATTTTTGCGTTAGCATTATTGAGTACAATAAAGTTGAATTATTTCACTTAAATGCCCTAATTACTAATGGAAAGGTTGCATAATTAAGGCAGGGATTCAAGTGAAACAGGCAATCGCAAATTACAATCGCGACTGGAAATGAATTACATTAGAACGTTTCTTGATAAAAACATCGTGACGTCAGCGTGACGTTTGCCTATGAAAAGCGAGCTAGATAAAACGTCACAGCCTACTTGGCGAATAAGAGGAGATCGCTGAGTGCTTGTGAGCTCTTATTAGCTCCACCCGTAGTGACGTCATGCCAATTTAAGTTGATGATAATGTAATTCACTTCCAGTAGCGATTGCAATTCGAAGCGATCGCAGTGCTGTTTCACTTGAATCCCTGCCTAAGAGGCTCGTTTGGAAGTATTTAGCAAGCCATTGGCTATAACGATCTCTTTAGCCGGTCCGTCGAAGGTTCGTTATAGCATAGCGAGGTTTGACTGCATTTTCATTTGTCCAGTAAAGCAAAGCCTGTATTAAGTAAACAGTTTTATAGGTCTCGAAGGTGGCTCCATTTGTCTGGTTTCATCCGAGATCTGCTGTTCTGGAAATACTAAAAATACCAGGAATGTTTTCCAAAAATTCCAGAGCTTATTCTTGGAAATACAATGCCCGAAACTTGAAAAACGGCTAAAGCTGCTGTTTCTTGGCGCTCTTCCAACCTCTGAATGTTTTTACTCAGAAGAGGCGTTTCACTGTTCTCGCCAAAGGACAACAAGTCAACAGTTGCTGTCAGGGAGGCATCAAAGTGATTGCTAAGCTGTGCATCATCTAACTCTATTTGACACTGTGACTTGACTTTTCAAGCTGCTTTGTTCAGGGATTCAGCTTGTCACCAAGTACTTTTCCTGCTGTTCCGAACTGAAGATATGAGATATTTGTTGGTGTTTGTTGAAGAGTGCAATTGCAACAATAGGTTTCCTTGAATTTTCTTGTTTTGCTCCGCTGATTTTATGCACGTGGAATGTCACTTTTAAGAACTCAAACCAAAAGATCAGTAAGTGCACATGGCAGCTTGTATACAAGTGGAATGCCGTTTCTAAGAACTCAAACCAAAAGATCAGTTGATACGCACGAAATATATGGGTCACAGTAAACTCCACTTCACAAAGACCTCCTTTACTCTAAATTGTTTGATTAAAGAAAAATATTTGAAAATGTTCTTTCTTTAAATAATGCGAAAAATACTTTAAGAAATTCTGATTTAATCTAACATGAGAACTTGGTTTCCCGAAAAAAAAAAAGAAACGTAGCTCTTGTAAATGTGGAGGGTGCTAAATCCGATGATGGTAGTCTAATTGCTTGTAACTTTTCCTTTTTCGAGCTAAACGCAGTTGAAACAATGGCACTAATGTCAGATGGCAAGAACTGCCTCGCACTTTTTCTATTCTTAAAAATCGGCAATACTTTAAGATTTTCAAGTACTTTGAGTGAGATCACACAAACCCTAACGTCACCAAAGATGTTTAAAACTTTTCAGTTTTAATACCTCAATTTCGTAAATTTTCCGGGGAAAATCCACGAACGCACTCTTTCCGGCTTTTAACTATGAAGATGGCCTAAATTTGAGTTATTAGGTCTCCAGATTTAGAAGGGGAAAAAAATCAAAAAGATAATCCTCTTTAAGTTTAGAACAGTACAGATAGCAAAATTGCGTTTTTAAGGTTACAATTTATATTTCGAAAAAAATCTGGAGGTGTTTCTCTGAAGTCAATCTGAAAAATAGAGAAAATTAATCACAAAGTTCATGCAAAAGATGTACTAGGATATTATCATTATGCTGTTTTTTTTTTTTTTTTTCTTACTTTCTTTCTTTTTCTGAGCAAAGAAGTATTTTAACATGAACGAGCAAAAATCTCTGAGTACGGGTCAATACTTTGTGCGGATCGGCAGGGGAGGCACTATACTACTAGACATTCCGGACCCTGTCCGGGCGGAATGTTTGGATCACATATAAAAATAATTTTTTCTTTATGGAAAGAAAATGTACAAAAGTATTCATCAAACATCATTCTTTTCGTAGCTTGGAATCCTGAAGAGTGAATGTAGCATTATTTAAGTGTCATTTAATATAATGAGTTCTGACAATGAGTTATCACACTACACCTTGTATCAATCTATTTGCTATTGTAAGTTTCCTGTCATGAGAGAGAGCTTTTCTGGTGATTTATTTGGTGGACAACGTTTTTAGCCAACTTTCAGAAGGTATTGCTTCACAGAGCTAAAGCAAATCGTTTTGCTCAGTACTAATTGCGTCTAAATTTACCGTGTGCAGATCAACAACCACTTTTCTAAATCTTCAAGATTGATAATTGCTGTATTTACTGCACCATCCGACTCGTTTGTAATCCATGGCCAAATAACTGACTTATTTTCTAATACTCTATAATACCAGGCAGTATTTCGTTCGCTGTACTATTTTCTGTTAATAAATGTTTGAAAATGTCTTCCCAGCGCACAAGCTATATATAACACTTCCTTTCCTTCCTAATTCTCTTCTAAAACTTTTATGTGCAGAATGTCCATCTAACTCTGTATCCAGCAGGGCGGCCAGACTTCCCGGATTTCGAGAGACAGTCCCGTTTTTTAAAACACTCACCCACTTCCCGAGGAACCTTGATGCGAGACGGCTAAAGTCCGACAGATATTCTAGCTATAAGAAACATTTTACGGAATGAAACCTTATTTTAAGAAAAAAATACTTTAAAAAATGCGAAATTGAGTAATAAGAAAATTGATTGAATCATAATGTTTTTCTGTTCTGAAGATGTAATATTAGTGTTCTGTTCAGTTAGAGTAGAATTCATTGTGACAATCTATTCAACAAAGGTGTAGTTCATCGTAAAGGTAGTGTAGCTACTATTTCTTATTATATAAAGATCTTCTCAAATATTTCCTTATGAGCAGTAGTCATATTAGTGCTCAGCTTCTATTAATCACTATCACTAGATATTTTATCTATTGAAATGTGCTTTACTTCGCTTTTAAACTAAAAAATGTAAGTTTATGTTAGTCTATTTAACAAACAAATATGCATTTTAAAAATGTAAAGATACGCAATTTTTACAATGAATATCACAAATATAAATTGCAATGAGTTTTACTGTAAACTAAAGGTCGAGCGTAGCGGTCGCCACTCACCATTGGTGACTTTACAAATTTTATTGGCGACTACTAAATGTAAGGTTGGTCGCCAGAAAGGCGACTTACTTTTTTTTCTGAACAGAAATGTAAAATACCGATGCATCGCGCCGATTATGAAAAGAAAATAGCCACCAGCATCGTCGCGGGCAGTCATGACTAAACTTGGAGCAAAAATCAACCCGACTGCTTTACAAAACATAAAAGACATAGTTTCAATCTAGAAAATGCAAGGAAACGTTGTTGGAAAAAATAATCAAAGATGACCAAATTTAGGATTAATCAGCGAATTAAATAAAATGTTTACTCAAACTTCAAGCATGCACGTGCGTTTAGTGTTTGTTTTATTTGCATACATGTCTTATTATTTGTATTTCAAAATGAATAATTATATTTTTCAAAGGATTCTTCTTCCTTTCGTTATTTTATTACTATCGTCCGAAGTGAGTATTAAATCCGATGAGAAGAGAATTCGTGATGTGATAGACCATACATGCGACATTGACTTCTTGGAGAAGTTCAAGGAGAAGAGTGCCAGTAGCTTTGGTCATCAGTTGCTTCTGAAAGAGGATCAGATTGTGGTCGTAGGAAGAAGCTCCTTTTACGTAGGAAATATAAAACTGAACAAAAATAATACCAGAGCGCCTTTAAACAGCTAAGATCTATCTGGAAAAAAAAAAAAAAAAACAGTGGGAATTTTTTTGGTGAAAAGAAATTGGATTTGTTTGTAGAGAAACGCAATGAAGCGGACTTTTGAAAAAGAAAAACAGAAAATCCGGAATCTTTTAACATTAATCAGCATACCGTTTTCAGGGATCTGCAGGAAATAACGTCTGAAGCTGGATGGGCGTACGAAACCGACAACATAAAGCCAGCCGGGTTTCGCTGTATATCAACTTGATCAAATGCGGGTCTCTCAAGTCCTTTATATTTGGATTCAGGGTTTCATTTTACATAAATATCAGCAAGAACGGCGTTAAAAACATTTGAAGATTTTTTTTTCTTGCCGCACGGCGTAGTTAAAAACACGTTTTAAGCATTATTCGGATAAGTTTTTTTTTAATGGTTAAAATGCTAAATTTGTTACTCCTCCTCCTTTGGATCTCCGTATACGAGCTTTAGAAATAGCAGGTGTCAGTTTCGCATTTCTACCAGGCCGGATATTATGGAAACCGGATAGTCGCGAGTCGGATAGACGGGAGCCTACTGCAATTCCAAATTCTAAAGCAAAGATTCGATCACTCTCTTTGTGCTAAAGACTGAAACAGGATGAAGTCTGAATCCAGACGTCACATGGGCGTGTAATTGGCAATTGTGGTCTGGCACATACCTGCTCAGTTAAGGAATGGCCAGAGGAGCACAATGGAATCAACGCGTTCCATCCACGCGTCTTCTTTTCAGGGAAAGTCAATCTCTTCCAAACAAAAGCGCCTAGGAGATTAGAAGAAGAAAGGGCTGCTCTTAACAAATAATTCCCTCCGGCATTACACTCCAGTGGATGGCAGCATCAGATGGAAGTTGGTGACGTCCATACAAAAGGGGTAGAAAAGATAACTGTGGAAGAAGTCTTGGGGTGCTTCAATTTGGGGTGGAGAGGCTGGACTGTGTCTAATGGAGCTTACTTTGGAATTCAAAAGTAAAGTTTAAGGGCGAGTTTAGTGTTCCGGAAGCTTCTATTAAGGGATGAGGCCATAAAGTTGAATAAAATCTGCAGGTTGTGGTTTAGACAAGGGGTTTCCAACCAACTGCCCGCGTGCCATATTCGACCGGTGAACAGATTTTGTCGAACCCACTGGATGCTTACAGACCAATAAAAGTAGCTTTTTCTATTAGAAAACTAAGCTCAGAAAAGCTCAACAACTACGATGGACTGCTTCGTTTAAAAAAGAATAATCTTGAAAACATGCAGGGGCTACCGTTAACTAGGTCATCTAAGGCTGAAATGTTGTTGAATCGTTGGTCCGGCTGATCTCTAAAAATTTGCAATGTGGTTCTTGAGAAAAAAAATATTAAAAACTGGTTTAAGAACCTCTTTTAAGGTACACCTCTGAAGGAGGGACACTTTTTTAAGGGACATTTTCTGGTTATAATTCCTTGGAACTGGCCCTTCCGAGTATTTGTCTCTGACTTAGAGACACTCTTTACGGGACGATCACAGTGAAAGATTACAAGAAATAAAAGGGAAAAATGTATGAAAGAGTTAAAGAAATATATAAATGATTGGAATTCAAAGTCCACTTTTGTCCAAAAATTAACTGATGAAAGTTAGCATTAATCTGAACACAAAAGCAAGAATGAATTCTTGCGGAAACTAAACCAGTTGTTGAGGAAAATCAACCTAACCAACCTCAGGGGAAAATAAATGGCGTGTCCCTCTTGTCTATGAGGTAATAAGAAATACACTGATAAGGGCCGCCGAGAGTCAAGGCGGTCCCCTTGCCAGTTTAGTCAATGGGACACTTCTTGCCAGAAAGGTTATGAAATTTATAATACTCCTAACTCGAAACGGGGCACCCTTAAGGGCCGTTTGTCTCTGACTAGGCTGGCATGACCCTCGTCGGTTCTGACGCTGAAGTAAAAGGAAACATGATTTAATTCGCTAACAAGCAATCATAATTGTTGTCTGTTTCTCCTGAACGTCGCGTCGTTTGGGTGTCGCTGAAAGATTTTCTTCTGATTTGCTCTTGGGTATCTATTTCTTAGTTTACAGTGTTTTCAATATGATGTCGATAATTTATTATGTTTGGTAGTTGTCTATAGAATTGTTTCGAACCAGTTTTAAAACTTATTAAATTACTTTGAGCTCAATGAAAATGTTGTACTGTAGTAAATCTTTAAGGGATACCTCTAATAAGGGTTGGTTTGTTGGTTGGTTGGTTGGTTGTTTTGAGTTTATTGGTGCAAGAGCCTTTATAGGCTATACTGCGCCAAACTATGATAACCTATAAAGCATAAGAAATTTTAAAAACATTTTAAAACACACACATAGATGAAGTCTATGATAGGGTGAAGTGGGGTAATTGCGTACTTGGGGCAAATGTGTACTCATTTGAAAAAAGGAGGAAAAACTGAAGCTAGCTGCTATCTAGTGGCACCATTTGGAAGCCTGTAGGTTAGTGATCACTTCTCAGATGGCTGCACCTATGTCCAGATAATAAGGCTTTATCAATCTGCCTCCATTTCGTCAGGTGTTTTTTTTCGTTGTGAATCACATTTCGTGGACTTTTGTTTACAGTGCTGCAGGATCACCATTTTCAGCTAAATTTGATTAGTTCTTGGATAAATCACTTGAAGGTAAGTTGTTTTCCTCATTAATGGCTGCAGAATAGTTGAATTAATGTTTACCTATACATACTGTTGGGGTATACATTTACCCCGGTTTGTTTTCAGTCACGGGGTAAATGTGTACTTTTTCCTGGGGCAAATGTGTACTACAGTAAACATTTACCCTAAGCAAAATTTACATAGAATACACATTCACCCACTCCTTATTAGACTTTTACAATCTTATTAGGGCGTATATTTTTGTTCCCAAATGTTTGATTGACCTCCTCACAATAAATTAATTGAAAAAAATGGAGAAAACACTTTCGTTTAATCTCACTCTGAAGATATTAGCGAAATCGATGGCAATGCTATTGTCACCAAGCTTCCAGAGCCATCTGAGGGAAAAAAGAAGTGTTTTGATATTCCCAGCTAAATTTTCCTCCTACAACATGGGTTAGCAGAGTTGCTGAAGGTCTCACTCAAATTTGCTATTCTCATTTTGGCCAGGACTCGCCACTATAATTCCTTTTTTTTACATTCCAAGATACAAATTTTGGCATGTTCTTTTCAATTTTGCTATTAAAGACGTTTTTTCCCCTTTAATCCTATGCTTTGTACTTTGTTTTCACCTTTGTAAACTGTACCAATCAAGAGAGGATAGAAGGTGGGCAACAAAAAAGTGCATAGCTTCCGCTGGAGAATTCGGAAATAAAAAAATCATACACAGAATTTTTTGTCCTTAACTGCTCTTTTGTACTTATTTGGCCCAACAGCAAAACAACTGAATTGTATAGGATTTTCATGCGGCGTACACATTTGCCCCAACTTGTGGGGCAAATGTGTACTTCAGAGATGGTTTTAAAAACATAGCAATACAACCATGAAAAAAATAGTTTTTTTTTAAATTCTTTGGGTGATTTGTAATCTAGAGAAACGCCGCTAAAAGATGATATAAAAAAAATAAAATTCTGAATACCCCCCTCCCCACCAGAGACTTAAGAAGTTGAATTTCGTCAAAACAGGTACACAATTACCCCACTTCACCCTACCTAAATGAACTAATCAAGAGAAAGAAAGGACTAAAAATTTTAAGTAAAATCAGAAATATATAATAAAACAAAGACAAAACACTCTTGACAAAGATAAAACTACTATATTAGAGATATAAAACCAATTTCATGTAAAAAGGGAAACAAATTAGGATGGGGTGGATTCCCAAGTAATTCCGTCAAAGAATGAAAAAAATTATTAAAATGTTTAAAACATATACGATTAAAATTTGGGTAGTTACATAAAATGTGCAACACTGTCTGGTTTACATTACAGTTAAGACATACATGTGTAGGTTCGTGGCAAAGAAGATATTCATGCGTAAATCTCGCTTAAAGGGACTTCTCTAATAAATGACAATTTTCTGGTCTCAGTCCCTTTGAAAAGAGACTGGCGTGTTATTTTCATCTCATTAAGGGACACTCGGTTTATAGAAATCATAGAAAAAAAGAGCAAAATTAATGCACAAATGCGTAAGAGATCACTGTTAAAACAATGTATTCAAAAATAAATAAAAAGTACTCAATTTTGAACACATTCATTTCTCAACATACACTGTTAAAAAAATGTCCTGAAAATAATGAAAAAATATACGGCAGCTGAGTTGCCGGAGTGTTTCCGTTTCGTTAATTATATTTCCGTGATTTTGAGAAATGTCAGTTCATCATTTTTCCGTTCCTCATTTTTTCGTTTCTTAATTCTCCGTTCTTCATTTTCTCGCTTCCCCGCTTATACGTTATAGGCTTATACCTAGACGCTTACACTTATATATACATACATACACACACAAATATATATATATATATATATATATATATACATATATATATATTATATATATAAATATATACAATTCAAACTCTCAAATATTTTGCCTTTAAAAAAATACTTTAGCAATACAAGAATTGGTTTTTTTTTCATTAAAAATTTTAGTTCATTAAAATAACATGATTTTTTTTTTGTAAAGATTACATCAATTCTCGCATAAAATACTCAAATATTTTGAAGGTGGAATGATCAATGCATAGTATTTCTGAGCGCACAACTTCAAAACATTAAGAAGTATTAACAAGGTGCATTTTTTTTAATATTTTCTCTTAAGTTTGAATACAAATTAAGTTCTTCCGAAAGTTTTTTTTTCTTTTTTTCTGAATTTGAAACATTCGTGGTTCCTTTAAAAAAAATCCTGTATTTTCACTGATTTCCTCTATTTTCATACATTTACGTTATGGTATTCATAGTGATCAACACTTTAAGAAATGGACTCTGAAAATTGACGATATTTTTTGTTTTTAATGAAATCGCTTCCAAAGAATAATCTTTAAACTGGTTTAAAAAAACTAAAAAATACGCTTTTAGATGCACTTATAATACATCAACATGTAATATATACTTCAGCTTTTAGTGTTAACAGTATTAAACATATTACTTTTAATATTTGCAAAGAACGTGAATTGATCTTTCATTTAGAGTTACATACATGCATACAAACAAACCGACATGTGAAACTAATAAAAGCGTATTAAAAAAGCTTAGTTTTGAGACTAAGTTTTTTAATCGTTGTGGAAAATTACAAAAATCATTTTACTAACCCTCAGCACTCATAGTTGGTTTATATATGTAACTCTTAAATGTCTATCAGTTCACATCATGAAATAACAAACTATTAAGTCTAGACTCAAATTAAATTAAAAATAATAATAACAAAAATAAAAACATGATAAAAATTGATGGGGCAAGAGCCTTACCTCTTCCTGGACGAAAATCTTCTCTCTAATAGACGACTTACAAAAAAGACAACAAAAGGAGGTATGGATTTTAAAATATACTCACACACCCCTTTGTTGCCCATTTTGCGTGAATGCATTGCGATGAATTATGGACTGATAAACTAAATCTTCTTTAAAATGTCGGACAAGGGAAACTCGGCGGATGCGTCTTGTATCCAACGCGGCATATAGAATCCTTTCAGGAATAGAATGACTTCCAGGAGCGTGAAAAGATTTTTTCACAAGTCTTCTAACGGCACAAAATAATTGGGGGAACGCTATAAATCCAGCTTAAGTTTTCCAATCCTTGCAATCTCAAATTTTGAAGCAAAATGGCTTCACAACACTATCGGTTTCTCACTACATTCGAACGATATATGTTTTGGCAAGCGTCCAAGTTTCCAAGTTCCTGGCGCGGGGAAAAAATGATCTGTAATTCACGGAATATGTCTGTTCCTTTAAGGAAAAGATACGTTTTGAAGCGAAAACAGAAATTTTCTGTTAAAATCAGAAAAAAAACTTCCTGAAAATTCAGGTTTTTTTTAACAGTGTAGCTCCGAATACATTTGTTTCAATTTTGAGAAACGCATGTACTCATTTTTTTGAGTACATGGTGGAATCAAATTCGAGTACATACTATTTACTCGTATTTGAGTACATGCGTTTCTCAAAATTGAAACAAATGTATTCGGAGCTATGTTGAGAAATGAATGTGTTCAAAATTGAGTACTTTTTAGTCATTTTTGAGTACATTGTTTTAACAGTGATACGGAACTTAAATTGCACTTTTTTTTAGTATTTTATCATGATAAACTTAGATTTCTAACAGTTTTGACCAGGGTTGGCAAAGGACCCGCCCAGAAAAACCCGCCCGGGTTTTTCTGGGCGGGTTCACCAACAAAAACCCACCCGGGTTTTTGTTAAAAGTGGGTTTTTGTTAATTTCTAAGTTATCAACAAATATAATCAATTAGGGGCGCCCACAGGAGGGGATTATGGCGCAAGTTGCGCCATCAAAATTTTTGGGGGGGGGGGGATTTTTTTAAACTAATTTATTTATTTATATAATTTTCTTATTAATTATTTTTTTGAAATAAATTATTTTGTGATAATTTTAAATTTAAATTATTCATTAATTTATATTTTAATTTAAATTATTTTTTTT
>JAXGGA010010679.1:0-45785 GCA_038373865.1 Uloborus plumipes | reverse complement strand
CTCATCCCAAACACTATCTTAATAGAAAGTTTCAAAGAATATAACATTATCACGGAACATTATGCTTAACAATAGGTAAACTTACATTATTTCTAGACAGCTTCGAAAAACCCTTAACCATTAAAGCAATAAATTGGACATCACAACAGAAGAAATTCATAAAGAAGGGAAAAAAATCCGATTTATCTCGTTAGGTTCAAGCAAAAATTTATTCTCTGCATAAAATAAATCGTCACAGCAACTTGCCAAGCGCTAGACTATAATAATCAGTTAGAAAAAAGATGCATTTTCATATTTCTGTCCCCCAAGTAAGTAATAAGTGTGAATAAAATGAAAAAATCCTTACTCTTGGGAAATTGTAAGAATCGAAAGACGTTTATTTTTGAAATGTAAAAGTTTTTATTCTTCCCTTAAAGCAAATTATTTGATTCGAACTTTTTAGCATGTTTTGTTTAATTTTTATTCAATATATTAATGCTGCAACTGTTCCAATCCTAATTATATATTAAATTAAGCTTCTCTTATAGATGTCTCTGAATATATATGTATACTAAATAAACTCCGTAACCTTAAAACATTTTATTTATATTACAGGAAAAGTAATTGAGAAATTATGTTGACGTCCTTTATTTAATAGACTTTATATAATAGACTTTATTTAATAGACTTCCTTTCAAGTCCATTAAATAAAAACTGATGCTGTTTTAATAACTTAAAAGAATTGGTACGTATATCCATTTACACGTGTTAGAAGTTACACTTGCCGAATTTATAATAGTTAGAAACATTCCTATTTCAATAAAAGTGTTGCACATGTAGAGATTTCCGTTTCAAATTTATTTGCTACTTACGTGGGAGTCTCAGATATGAAACTGCAATGTAAAAACCAGTGGCGTAGTAAGAAATTGTTCGTGGGGGATGTCATTGGAAAATTTCGAAATAAAAGGTCGGAAAACGGGATTCCAGGCCCTTACATGTTTGTTCATACACGTAATGTTCTTTCTTCATGGGGGATGTTATGAACTCCTATCCTGCTTGGCTATGCCACTGTAAGAAACTATTTGGAACGTGTAAGAGGAATAAAAACTCATTATAATAGAGCGTTAAAACTTACAACAAAGCATTTAATCACTTACACTTCCATCTGCTTTCTAACAAATAATAAAGCGACTAGTTTAGAGAGATCATTACAGATATCGATAATGCTTATGTTCTACGAGATTTCGTTTTATGTCGTCTATATCAACAAATTGACTCTGGATTTAGAGTAATATTTTCGTCACCAAAATTGTCTCGAACTTGCCGCCGTATCGCCAAGGGGGTAAAATTAATTTGGCGACCAAAAACATGCCGGTATATCACCAAGTAGTCGACAATGTTACTTTACGACAGTTTCAGTCCGCAATTAACTTTTTGTCCATTTGATGCAAAAAGCGATTAAGGGCAATTTTTGGCTCATTAGGAGGGCAGTTAAATTCAAATTTTCAACTAGACATCATGCAAATCCAACGCATGAATTTTCAACCTATTGCCATATTTGATTTATGTGAATTACGTACGTAAATTACATACGCGCATTAATACGAACATACATACATACATCATGAAAATGCTTGAGATAAATAATATGGGTATAGTCAAAAGCGATACTGAAAAACCCGCTTATTAGAATATTAACACAAAGATTATCCCTCTTATAGAGTTTCACCAAGAGTGGTTCGCGGACCCCCGGAGGTCCACGAGCTCATGCCAAGGCTTCCGCAGTGCTAGCCTACTAAAACGTAAAAATAATTCAAGTTGAAGGACGAGTAACAATCTTTCCTCTATATATTAAAAAAAAGTAAGCTCAAAGATATTGTGAAAGGATGTTCGTGGCTGGCCTGCGTCCAGGCTGCTCCATAGCACCTACAGACTTGAAACTTGGTACAAAATTAGTTCGAGCCCCGTAGATTTGCACCTGGGAGCCATTATTTTTAATTTCGAATTAGTTTTTTTAATTAATTTCTTAAGCATAAATTTCTCATACTTCACCAAATTAGGGAGCAAAAAAATTCCCCCACCCCCTAATGTTTTATATCGTTGGAAAGAATTTTTTTTCCAAAAAAGAAGATGTTGGTTCCATTTCTCTCCGTTAATTACAACAGGAGATAGAAGGGATTCTAATTTAGCCATTTTTCAAGGCTCACTTCGAGCAAAATTAGATTTCATACAACCAAAGGGGTCAAAAACTTTTTTTCACGAGGTCGTGTTCGAGCAGCAAAAGCGGTGACTCTTCCTTTTGTTTATTGCTCGTCTTAATTCAACAAAATATACACGATTGCTTTTATCTCATATTTTTTAAATTTTTTTTAATATTTAAGAAAGGTTGTCATTATTCTTACGGTATTTCATTTGGTTCCGTGATTTCATATAAATTACATTGCGTGTTTTGAGTTATTTATTTATTTTTATTTTTATTTTTATTTATTTATTTATTTTTTTTTTTGTTCCGCGAGGGAAAGGAACTGGATTTTCTGTTAGGGCTTGATATTTTACCATGTTTTTTAGTTATTTACATATTATTTTCATTTTTTATATCAGGATGGGGACTCTTTTATTTACTTGGCGAATTATTTTAAATTGTAAAGAAACGGTTACTGCGCTATTAAAGGATATGGGAGCATTTCAGTTTAAAAAAAGGATTATTTTGCATCAAGATGGGGGAGTGGGAGTAATTGTCTTTTTCAGCGGGGACGCCGTATTCGATGGCATATAGTATTGACTCCAAACCACCAGAAGCAGGTTCATGCCGCCAAAAAACTAGGTAGGCGAGGTAGTCGCCGCAGGCGACGAACGGGGGTTGGTGAGCGAAGCGAGCGGGAGCGGAGCCTCAGAGTAATTCAAAACGAAAACACATTTATAAAGAATAAAAAAGAACAAGCAAGGCGCAACAAATGATCCGGAACCTTCGATTTTGACGAATATTTCAAAAATCAATTTGAAAAATCAAGATTTTGAAGGATTTCGCATACGGTCCCTTAGGCGATCTCTCGATGACGTCGTGAAACAATGCAAAATCTTGATTTTTCAAAACGTCATAACTCGGTCAATTTTTGTGGTGGAAGAGTGATTTTTTTTTAGTTTTAAACGTTACAGTGTCAAGAATGTTTTACTAAACATGATTGAAAGGACTGGGGGGCTGTATAAAAATTTAAATTTCGTAACTCTTTCAAAATTTGATTTTTTGAAAAACATTGAATAGACCCAAAATTCCTTTCATAATTTGGAGATTTTTTCCTAGATAAACTATATGCTTATCTCTAACGGTTTAGAAATTAGCTATTGAAGTTAAAAATACAAGACAACGTGCCTACAAGTACAAATAAAAGGTTAAAATAGAGTTAGAAAACTCTAGCAGATAGCTATTTCGGGGCTATTATGAATGAAGCCCCAAGCAGGTGTCAGTGAACCATCATCTTTTTGCACTGATGATGGGGCTTCATTCATAATAGCCCCGAAATAGCTATCTGCTAGAGTTTTCTAACTCTATTTTAACCTTTTATTTGTACTTGTAGACACGTTGTCTTGTATTTTTAACTTCATCAATTGTACAAAGTTTTCGACTGCTTTTCTTACAAATTAGCTATTGGTCCACGATTGGAGTGGACACCCTGTATACTATATTATATTGTGGTTAGGGGGCCTGGTATATTATGAATGAGATTGTATTTCTAAAATCCAATGCGGAGGAGAACTTTCTGATCTCCTGATCTAAGCGACGGACACGAAGCACCTAACAAGCGATATTTGGCTTTATTTGAACATTTTAAATGTACCGAACTGTTATAATGTATTATTTTGAACATGGATAATGAATTATCCCGCTAATTGGAGTCTTCTTTTCTTGCAAAATCTATATTCCATTAAGCGGGCCCTACTATGTTTTGGCTGTCTATATGTTTGAAGGACAGTTATAGATAAACGTTGAGGTAGTTTAGATACACGTGCTTTCTTAGCAGCGTTTAGTCGGGGATGAGAAATTCAGTTCGAAATTTAAGTGAAAAAGTTTTCGTTATTTCAAACTTCCTTTACTTCACAAAAGAATGTTAACTACGAGTAAACAAATGAATTTATACCAAAAACACATCTGTGTTTGGTAAAATACCTGCTTGACATTTAAGTTTATCGGGTATTTTTCTTAGCCCTCGTGGGTCCCTCCCATTACAGTTACACTCAAGACCCTTGGGGTCATAAACGACCCCAATACTTCCTTTAATTAATTTATTATGATTATTGAATGTTACATGCATTAAGTTCACACACTTTTTAATGCTAAAAAATAAAAATAAAAAGACGCAATCAAAGTAAAATTTAGTTTATGCATTCAAAATTAAAATTTTAGAGCAAAACTTACAATAACTGTAGATTTATTTACAACTGTTACAGACCTGAAAAAACAGGATTTTTTGCAAGTGAATTTCAAACACTTATGACATTTTTCGATGCATTTTCTGTCCAGTTCTCTTGGATAAAAGTTGCAACGTCCTCTTTTTTGGCATTCTGGGGAAGTGGACCCCAGGGTCTTGTGTGTAAAAAATGCAATTCGGGAAAAATAAAACTTAATAATAGCATTATTTTGAATGGAAAACTCGAAGAATAAAAGCCACAAAATGCCATTAAAAACAAATGGTTGATTAACAAGATATATTAAATAGAAATTGCATTGGGGTCACATATGACCCCAAGGAACCCACAAGGTTTAAAAAGGTCTTAATATTTTTCGATATCATCTCTCCTTGCAATTACTATTTTTCTTCTTAACTCATTGCAAGTATTACAGAAAGTGAAAATCAAATTTCGACTGTTTTTGTTTTATTCTCTTTTATTTTTTTATTTTTTATTTCCATAAACTTAATTTAATAACTTTACATGTAACGATTAATTTCGATCTGCATCCATCTTAAAAACTTTAATACTGTAGGGGAAAAAACAAGGGCTCATACTTTCGTTATTTTTTCTCTCCTATAAAACTCATAAAAAAATCAGAAGCTCTCTAATTTTCCAGGCTCGTGAGCAATAATTCTTAGAAAATTGACACGATGAAATTTTCTTGCTTAGAAAGCAGAAAATGTGAAGCTAATGAGCTAAATAATAAAGAGCATGAAAGAACTATTATTAAAAGGAAAGTTACTTGAAACCTACCTGAAAAGGACAAGTTTTACTGCAAAGAAGTAAATAGAAAAACCGATGCTATTTTTTGTGAATGAAGAAACTTGGCAGACAGTAATGCCATAAACTTAATTTACTTTTCATGCTTATCCTCATTTATTGAGAAAATAAGATAAAAATGCTTATTTTCTACAACTTGGCGCGGTATCACAAAGTATAAATTCATTTATAGAAGTTGAAATCAAGGTTTGCCAGAGGAATTAATTATTAAAATTAATTAGTGCAACTTTTCACACAAAATAAGCTTTACAAATTACCAGAGTGGCAATACATTGTATTTTGCTATGGTTCTACTAATGATTTTTTGCGGCGATTTATTCAAGCAAAATGTTGTACTTATTTTGCTGAGTTTTGCAATATTACTTCCTTATTTGAAGAAATGTTATAACCCTCTTCCCTCCGCTCCCCGTCAAGAAAAAGTTAAAATTGTGCTGCAATAAAGTCACTTTACTGCGAAGAAAATATGCGAGAAAGTGATGGAATATACCGTGGACGTACGCCACATTTATCGCAATTTGCCATTTCGAAAAACATAATTTGAATCCGAGGTGTCAAAATTCAAATTAATTTTCGTATTTTTACTTTTTTAAAAGTGTGTTTTTAATATCACAATGAATATTTATTTTAAATAAAAAATTGCAACTTTTCTCAATCACCTTTGAATAGTATAGGTTGCATTTATTATTCATTTTGTTACATAAATTATATACATATGTGTCACTGTGAATCATCTTCTTCGTTCTTAGAAGAAAAAATATCGGGTAATAATTTCAAAGTCCTCAAATGAAAGGTTTCACTTCCAAATTTTGCAAAATCGCTTTTGATATGAGTACATGACTTAAATAAAACTTCGAAAACCTGCATTAGTTTAAAAGTTTGAAATGCCCAAAACCCAAAAATACGCTTGCTTAAGTTTGACTTTGAAATTAATTCGTCAAATTTATCAGCAAAACTAGTAAAAAAATATTATTCAATTTTCACAATTTTTGGCAGCAAGTAAAAAGCGGAAATAATTTTACTTTGTAATTACTGTTATTTTCTACTGTTTTGGCAGCAACGAAAAGCAATTACGCTTCTGCCGTCACACAAAAAGGTTGCAGATCTGAATTTCACAGCTTTAAAATAAAAAATTTCACTTTAAAATTATATATAAAGCCTAACGTTAACATGAATTATATACGGAAATTATAAAGAAAATATAATGTGTAAGAAGAGCATTTATTTTCCCAGAAAAGCAGCACCGGAACAGCGCTCTGATTCCTTCCGGTGCTAATGCATCTATCAATGCACTAAAAACACCAAATTAACCAAATTAAATTCAGTTGACAATTGAAAAACCGGTAGTATCTCATTTATGTTTTAGACACATAACCAACTTTAGCATTTAATAAACCTCAGCTATTTTAGACACTGCTATTCTCAAACTAACTAGCATTAAAACTCTTCCGTTTCTATTGATGGAAAGGCTAAATAAACGAGGCCGTTCTGTGTTTTCAATTCAAAGTTTAATCTTTTGTTATCAATGTAGCATTATGGGAATATGGTATGATTAATGGTTATGAGAATATGGGAAATAATTATTTGTATTGTTAACATATGGTTATAATGGACAGCTGAGTTAACTATTTTAATTAGGGTGGTTTCACATTGAATTAAACAATAATTCATAATTTCATAGAAATAGACAAATGAAATGCGCTAGTTTATTAGAGATATTATTGTGTACTGTACTTTACTCATTAACTAAAGTGTAGTTTTCGGTTACCACTGCGTATATTCGTTCATCATGATAAGAAAAAATTAGTTAACAGTTTTTCTGCATTCCACAACTTTTAAGAGACATTTTCTGGTTTGTACGGTCATTTTTGTAAACCTACGAATAACCTTCAGATTACAAACTGAATTAAGAGAGTGTTGGGAGAAAATGAAAAATCAGAAATGACATGAGTTTCTTCTTTAACCAATAGAAGAAGGGCATTAATGTACTACAATGTTAATGTAATTCTGTCTCTATTGCGGCGTAAATACAATTATTTAAATAAAAAGAAAATTAATCAGCGGAATACATTTAAATGTCTACTGTAGTTGGATTTTATGATCCTAAAAATATATCTGATGTTTTTAAAGCATGATTAACAAAAATCAGAAATTAAAAATATTATTTTTTTATCTTGGAAAAGTTTATTAACAAATCATATTGAAAGAAAATATGTATTGAAACGTGATAGTTGGAAGAAAGGCTAAGTTTTTTTCTTAAACTATGCGTGTAGACATCGAAAAATCTAAACTATGCGTGTAGACATCGTGCAATGAATAATAAAAACCCTAAAACCTTCAGAATTCTCGTCAGAAAGGGAAGCTTACGTTTAGAAACTGAAAGTGAATCCACTTTGCGAATTACAATCCTTTGAAATCGGTTTCAAATGTGGTAATTCAAAGTTTTTTGCCACGTGAAGAGCAATTCAGATACGAATATCACTCAAGAAAAATCATATTTTGTGAGGAGGAAAGAATTGAAAGAACGGCTTGTGAACTGACAATGTGTTTCTCAACTGGAGAAAACTTCGATTTGGATAAAGCATGTGACAGCATAAGTAGAAGAACGACAGAATAGGTATTCATCAAAACGAAAGAAAAAAAAAACGTGCATGAACATTTTCTTATACAGTATCACCAATAAGCCAATAGTAGTGGGGAAAACAGCACATGTATTGTCATGATTAAACAATTGTGCGTTACTTTCTCTGATGAAATTGTACAGATTTTGGATAACCTAAATGGGTTATTATTCTGTTAGAGTGACTTGAGGAAAGATCCTAAGAGTTTATGCTGCTGGCAACAAAGTAACATCTTTTTCATGATATGTTGAGCTTTTGGATTTAATGGGAACACCTGTCTTCGTTCACTAAATGGCACATAAAATTCAAAAAAAAAAATAAAAAAAATAATAAATAAAACAACAAACTCATGTGTGTATTTGTTGTCTTTTGGTTGACTTATTGGTGCTTCTGACCTACAAAAGGCACCGATACACATTTTCCATTATACAACAGACAGGTTTTCACCTTAAATAAATAGTGTGAAGAGAAGGCCATCACTCAATTCAGATTTTAACCCAATCGAGAGTATCTAGGAATCATCTCACGTTACTTCTACAAAACTGGTAAGCAGTATTATTCATTGCAAGAGCTCAAATAAGCGATTAAGAAAGCATGGGGCAGATTTAATCCCCAAACCTTCCACTATCTCGTGTTTTCAGTTATAATCAGGTATTGTATCGCGTTATGTGCAATGAACGCATCACAGACTACTAAAGGACTTTGTGCATTGTGAAGTGTAAATATTTCGTTTTCGTGCATAAAATTTTACGACATTGCAAAATTTGATTTATTAAAAACTATATTAATTTCTTTTTAGTAAATTGTTTCCAAATTTTTCGTGTGAACTTGTATTATATGTGTTTCGTTACAGTAAAACTTTAAAAGCATTTTGATGAATATTGTCTTTTTTCTTTTTTTTGAAATATTTAGCTTGTGCTTGAAGTTTTTCGACACACTGCTGCAATATATTGAAAGTTAACCTAAAAAATAGCATGGTCTTCTGTAAAACAGGCTATCACTTTAAAAATAAAGAAAAGAACGTATATTGTTGATTAAAAACTTTTTACTATTACTCACACTGCATTAAAAGTAGAGAATCCTCTGAAAGTAAGACTGTAGGTGGTTTTTGATAGTAGTAAAGTAAGTTTTAGAAAATGCTTTAATTTAAACGCATTTTAATCTCGGGAGCAACGCATACGTTAATAAGGCACCACAAGCGTGTTTAATTTACTCGAATTGACCCTCTCAGAGCTCGAATTTGAGTGTCTTATTTACTTGACTAATATCATTAACTAGGAGAATAATACCGGTTATGTTTTCGTTAAAACTTTACACTCTAGGAACACAAAGCATTACTTGGTGAAACTCCAAGAAAGATAAGCTTGTTTATATTTGTCTAGAGCTCATGGCAGAAAATCTTTCTTGTAATTTTCATGAGCTTGCTGGTGAAAATAAAGCATCCGTGATAAATTATAAACTTGACCGAAATAGTTCACTGTAACTTGAATTTACTTCGAGTTGACTTACATTCGTTATTAAGTTCGCTCATGAGATAATGTTTTCAAAATTTCGTTCAAATATCAATAAGTTTGTTAAAATATATTCCAGCAATAAACGGATATTATTTTAAACATATTTGAGAATCAATGGCTAGTTAACAAGCCTTAACAAGAAAAAGAATAAATATAGTTTAATTGACAATAAATGGAAAAGAAAAGAATTGAAATTTATTTAAACTGTTGATTCCATGACAATTGGGCATTTTTATAGGAATAACTGGACCTACAGCTCTCTAGTAGGGCTTGCATAAACTAGAGAGCTATTAAATTTCAATTGGCAAACGCTACATGACTCTGTGTTTCATCGAATGTGTCCCTCTTTTTTATTTCTATTATTATTATTATTCAGTTAGTCAAAATGGCTATCAATGGAGGGATAGTTTAGAACTTTATCTTTGAACCCTTGGGTCATTCTCTGACTCCAGAGACCCCGTACCTACCATAACACGTGGTTTAACCAGTTGAATGGGGCCCTGAAAAGCGCTCGGTTCATCCAGACTAAGAGAAAAACACCCCTGGTTCAACACCCCCAAAAGTATTGATTTCAAATGGGTAGGTGGAGGACTTTGTGATCACGAACATATTTAATGTGCCCCAGTCACCATTACAGAACACGGTGGGTCTTTTGTCAGCTCGTATTGAACACACGACGAGTCCAATTCCTCCCTCCGATCAGATAAATTCCCAACACCATTCTATTGTTCTTTATTTATGCCCCCCCCCCAAAGAAAATTATAAAGCGCACTAGCATTTGAACCATTTTTTAACATTTTCACAACAATGTAATTTAAGGTTCAAACAATGAAATTTATATACTAAACCTTCCAAAAAAAAATAATAATAATAAAATGCTATCATATATAATTTTTCAAGCTTTTTTAACGAACGAATTAATGTGCATGTATGGTAATAATTTTATTTCAATTGTTTTGTACTTATAGTTGGGTTACTTGTTTTTCTTTAAATACATTCCATTAGACTAGATTAAATGCAACAAAATATCATTATTAAAATACATTTATTTTAATGCCTTTTAAATGGGGGAGTTTCTTTCAGTCAAAAGTACTACTTTTTGTTATTGAAATTGATAAAGAGATATAAAAAAATAACATGGGCCCAGAAAATACTTTCATTTTCCCAACAATTTATTTTTTAATATTTTTTTAAATACCCTACCTTGAAAATGGGGCGTAGTTTTTGTGACATCAGTGGTGCACCTAGCAGCTCTTTCCAATAATAACACCATTTTGCTTGACTTGAGTTGTCCAAACGCAGGAATCGGTGACGTCACGACCTGCGTCATCTCACTACAACCAATTAGATTTCACGCTTATGTGCACCACTGACGTCATGCGCAGATGTTTTTTTTTTCGGAGTAGCATCTGCGCACCGGTTAAAATAATTCATAAAAAATATATAACTGTGTCAAAAAATAACAAGAAGTTCTGTCAAGAACTAAACGAGCCTACTTTCCCGTACATCGACATCGGCATTCTCGCATCTGATCATTATTCTCTTGATTATCTGAGACTTAAAATTATGTCAAACATAACTTTTTAGCACTTAGAGCTGATTTCGAAAAGCAAAATATACCCCTTTCATCAGATGAAGTAGACACGTAAAAAGTAATTAACGAATAAATAAAGTTTTGTCGCACCTTTTAAAGAGTGTAACTGTTCCTCCGTAGAAAAAATCCTCATGGTTTTCAAAAAAAATAATAATAATAATAATAATAATAATAAAATAAATAAATGAATAAATAAAAGTACAAAGAGCATCAAAACACATTTTATCAAAGAAAGAAAAAAAAAAGAAAAAAAAAACTCGTCCGTTAATAAAATGTCTCGAATTTCACTTTTAATCTGTTGCCAGTTGTTAAATATAAATAAAGAATAAAATGTTCTCGTGAATGAAAAATTTTTGTTACAAAAAATACATCGTCTGCCAAAAAAAAAAAATAATAATAATAAATAAAATAAAACAAATTTATAAATAAACAAAAATTCGTCTGCACAGTCAATAATTTTTTTTTCTGAGCCTGCATTTCCGCCATGTTTGCGGGGCCGGAGTCGGAATCAGAGTCCTCATAGAAGATTACTCAGAAAAGTACGTTACAAACATTATTTATCAAAACCATTTTCTTACAAAGTTAGTTTAAAGGAAATCCGACTTTAAGTTCAGGATCAACATTCAACTTAAATTCCCCGTAGACGCTAATGTTAATTTTTCTTTTCTGAACGGTTCAATATTGAACGAAAAATGGTTCAAATCAAAAAGCGAAATATGGGAATGCATGGGAAAGCCTCTCCGAGATCTTTCAAACAAAATAAAGTTTATTCCATTCGGATGGTTCACTCAAAAGTTATTAGGTGGGGAAAGGTTGCTTGAACGGTTCAATGTTGAACGAAAAAGTGTTCAAATTGAAAATTTTAATACGGTAATGAAGTATCCTTGCTGAGATCCTTCGAACAAAAAAAAGTTTTTTTAAATCGGACTGTTCACTCAAAAGATATTAGGGGTGACAGCTTGATTGAGCGGTTCAATGTTGAACGAAAAATTGTTCAAATCGAAAATGTAGATACGGGAATGAAGTATCCTTGAAAAGATCTTTCGAACAAAAAAAAGTTTGTTCAAATCGGATTGTTCACTCAAAAGTTAGCATCGCGGGACCGGTTGTTTGAACGGTTCAAAGTTGAACCAAAAATTGTCGAAATCAAAAAATCAAATATAGGAATGAGCTGCACTCGCTGAGATCTTTCGAACAAAAAAAAATTTATTCCATTCGGACGGTTCACTCAAAAGTTATTAGGTGGAGAAAGGTTGCTTAAACGGTTCAATGTTGAACCAAAAGTGTTCAAATTGAAAATTTAAATACGGTAATAAAGTATCCTTGCCGAGATGCTTCAAACAATAAAAAGTTTGTTTAAATCGGACTGTTCATTCAAAAGTTATTAGGGGTGACAGCTTGATTGAGCGGTTCAATGTTGAACGAAAAATTGTTCAAATCGGAAATGTAAATACGGGAATGAAGTACCCTTGAAAAGTTCTTTCCAACAAAAAAAAGTTTGTTCAAATCGGGCTGTTCATTAAAAAGTTAGTATCGCGGGACCGGTTTTTTGAACGGCTCAAAGTTGAACCAAAAATTGTTCAAATCAAAAAATCAAATATGGGAATGAGCTGTACTCGCCGAGATCTTTCCAACAAAAAAAAGTTTGTCCAAATCGGAATGTTCATTCAAAAGTTATTAGGGGGGGACAGACAGACCGACAGACCGACCGACCGACCGACCGACGCACAAATTCCCCATCTCAATACCCTACTTTCAAATTTTTAATTTTTCGATATTCATTTTACCTTTTTATTTTTTTAACTTGGCGATATTTTTTGGACTTGGCGATATTTTTTTAACTTGGCGATATTTTTTGGACTTGCCGATATTTTTTAGATGCATTAAGCTACTTTTGATACTTTTTTCGTCTTTCTTTTATTTTTAACGGGAAAGTAGGCTAATAATTTTTCGATATTCATTTTACCTTTTTATTTTTTTAACTTGGCGATATTTTTTGGACTTGGCGATATTTTTTTAACTTGGCGATATTTTTTGGACTTGGCGATATTTTTTAGATGCATTAAGCTACTTTTGATACTTTTTTCGTCTTTCTTTTATTTTTAACGGGAAAGTAGGCTAAAAAAAATGGTCGATTCCTATTTTGAAGCATGCACTTTCAGAAAAAAATACTTTTGATGTTTCGGAAACTCCCCTATTATAGTACAACCACAGAAACTTGTACAGTAAACGCACTTACTCTTTTATATCCTCCTACTAATGTTCTATATTTTGAGAAGGAAAAAAAAGAGATTCAAGACAAAATAGTTCTTGTTGAAAATGAAAACATCTTGACTTTTTTAATTATTCAATATAAATTTTAACGTTTAACACGTTGAAAATGCTTTCACCCAAACTGTGTTTATATTCTTTTTATAAAAACGTCCGTAATTTAAAAGAAATATTAAAAATTGTTCCACTGGAATAATCTTCTCCTCAATTACGTTCACTTCCACGATATTGCTAAAATTTCTTATTCAATAAGCTAAAAATATTTTTTTTAATAAATGGTACCTAGCTATGAAGACTGCCAAATGACAACAATAAAGCGTACACTTTTTTTACCTGAAAATTGATATACGTATACAGTCGTTTGAAAACATTGTTAATAATGTAAATAATAGTTATCACTTTTTAAACTAAAATCCTTCATTAAAGCATACTTAAGTTTTAATGGTTAAGTCCTTTCTAGGGGATTAGAATGTAGGTAATTATTTGGAGAGAAATCTTACATATATTTTATTAAATATTCAGTATAGCTAACAATTTTTGATCGCTTGGAACATACATTGAAAGTAAATTAATAGTTAATTTCCACACATTAATTATTTTTCCTATTTCACTCACACAATTGCGTATTCATGGGAACAAACTGGTAAAGCGATTTGATCTTTTTGTTTCATTAAAATTTTAATTTTATTATCTAAAAATCACAATGGGGCGAGGGGGTTCTTCAGTCAAACGTACTACGTTTAATCCCTGATGTTGATAGAAAAGGCAAAAAAAAGACATGAGGCTAGAAAATATTTTCCTCCTCTCGACAGTTTATTTTTACAGGGTGACAAGAAATAACTTGGACACACATCGTACGGTATAACTTTGTTGCTAATGAAAATAATGCGACCAAACTTCAAAATAAGTATGAATACATTATTTTGTCTAATATATTTAAACGTTTTTAAATTGGCTACCGTTAGTATTAATACAGAGCTTTAGACGTGTCACAAAATTTTCGGCTACGGGCCGCAACTCACTCATTGATATTTCATCCCTTTCTTTCCCGAAGAATGGTTGTAGAGATGCCAAAGTTTTATCAGGTTTAGTATACACCCTTGTTTCTAAGATGGATCAAACAGAATAATATATTGGGTTCAAATCTGGGGAATACGGGGGGCCATTCTTCAGCTCCAATGAAGTTTGGAAAATGTGTCTTGCATCAATCTTGAGTGTCTTTTGTGAAAAATCCTGTTGGAAGGTCCATCTTTGGTTTTCAAAGAACTTTTGCGAACAAGGTAAGACAACATCATCCAAAATGAGTTTGCGGTATGTTTGCTGATTATTTTTTATCCCTTGATCAACAAAAACAAGTGGTGTTTCCCCACTAGCACATATCCCACCCCAAACCATGGCAGATAGGGGTAGTTGACGCCGCCAACAATTAAAAAAGTTCCAGGTGCTTCTGCTGACCAAACTCTATCATTATGGCTATTTTGAGTTTGTTCAATTGAGAACAGTTTTTCAATTGTGAAGAGCAATGTTTTCTATCGATCATCTGCGGCCCACTTAACAGTTCTTTCCTCTTTTGAAATCTTGTGCGTTTGGTCTTTGCTGCTAGCTTTTAAGTCTCTTTCATTTTGTAAGGGAGAAGACCAAGCTCAACATTTACCATCAAACGAGTGGTTTCGATACTGATTTTCACCCCTCTAGCAACCTTTCTCATTGAAATCCTAGGATTTCATTAAACTCGCTTTTTGACCACTTTCTGGTCGCTAGATGTGTTAACTGTGCATTTTCTTCTTCTTCCTGACCTGTCACCATCATGTTTGAGTTTTTTTAACCTTTTAATTGTGCAGGAAATCGTGCATTTAGCCACTCTCAATCGTTAAGCAATTTCACATGTTTTCGTTTCTTGCTTATGCAATTCAAGTATGGCAGATAGTTTGCGAACAATAATGGTTATGCCAACTAACTCACTTACACCTATTTAGTAGCTTTCTAGGATCGATTCCCTATCACAATATCGTTAAAAATTCAGTGGTACTTACAGAATGGTTTGAAACTTTGTCCAAATTATTTCTTGTCACCCTGTAATTAATTTTGCAAAATTTTCGATTGTTAAAACAAAGCTAGGTCTTATGACGAAGCAAAATGAAGAAACTTAAGCTTTAAGATAAGTCGACGCATCATCCATTTTGGAGCTCTGGTAATCTTAACTCAACGACATTAAAAATTCAGGTTCAAAAAGCTGAACTCGTCTATAATGTGGCATTGGTTGGAGCACTTTATTCATTTTTAACGTCAACAATGAAAATGAAACATAGACTGAACGTCTTTTTAGATTTTTGAGGACTATGTTGGGGAATGTGGGGCAAGTGAAATGGTAAAATATTTTAATAGTTTGCAGCACCACCAATTTAGCAATATTTTATCCAACTCCTTAGACATATAGTTAACTCCTGTCAAAAATAAAATCGTTCCAAAGATCTAAGAAAAAAATTATACAAGTCATTTTCAAAATTTGATACCATTATTGTAACATTCGTGATTTCTCAAAAATATTTCTTGTTATTATAAAATGTCGAAATTTTTGTAATAGTCATTTTAATTATTAATCGAGATTTTCCGATGTCGAGTGCAATCCTTATTTTTGGCATGTTTATATTTAGCATGTTTTTATTTTAAATGTTTAATGTAATTAGTTAAGTGTACGCGGGGCAAAGTGGATAGCGCAAAGTGAACAAGTTCATTTCGTTTGCTTATGCATTCATTTACTAAATCACCTACGTATTTCTACATTTATTAATTTATTCACGTTCTTTTACTTATTAATTCACCCATTCACTTATTTTGTTATTCATTCTCCATTTTATTCACTAATTTCTTTTTCTTATATAATAATTAAAATAGATGAAATAACTAACTAGTTTATTTATTTATTTATTCGTTTTTTCCTTAATAATTCATTTATTCATTTATTTACGCAGTCATTTATTTACGCATTTATTTACGAAAATTACTGCAGCTCGTCAAATAGAAACCGCTTCATTACAAAACTATTGTATTTTTCACTTTGGCCGATTTTTTTTTTTTTTTTTTTTTTTTTTTTAAGGTTAAAAATTTGCATTTTTTTTCTAAAGGTGCAAAACAAGTGCCAAAAGAAAAAATAATATTTAAACTCAAATTGTATTACAAAATACATTATTCCTCTCTATATGTACACTGATTGTTAGAACAAATTTCCAATTTGTTCATTTTGAAACAGGGGAGACATCTTAACTATTTCACTTTGCTCCACATTCCCCAACTGCGCGCTTTGATTCCGAATAAGGGCACAGAAAAGATAAGACAGAATATACAGCACGGAGGAAGAAGTTACATTCAGGGCGAGAGCGGCAATCGAACCCGCAGCCTCGGGATAACAAGAATGAAGCGCAAACATACTACTCCACCGAGGCCTCGCTTGTCGGTTCACACTAAGCACTTATGAAGGATACACTAGGTGGCCAAAAGTATCCGGACACTTTCGAAAATTCACATTTTTACATATAGCTCGAAAAATAAGTGATCAATTGTTCTTTAACTTTAGTCATACAAAATATAGGCTTCACCGAACATTTCCAAGTTGAAATTAAATTACCCTTGCATTTGGGGGACGACAAGAAGGGGGGTTGAAAGTAAAACCGCTTTTTGACCATAACTCTTCGAAAATAGCTCGATATAAGCTATAAATTTCAGTAATTAATTAGCATACAATGTATAATTACTGTACAAATTTTTATGAACGTACCACTCTTACTTCCGAAGATATGAAACATTTTTCAAAAAATGGCAATTTTATTTGAAGGGTTTTTGCTCATAACACGCAGAGTTTTTGATCAAACCTTATCAAAACTTCAGGAAAAATGACAAAATACAAGAGAAAGAACATACTAAAACGGTAAATAAAAATATTAAAAATCCGATGAGATATGAACGTTAAAAGGAAATAATTTTTCACGGCGCATGCGCGAACGACAGAAATTTATAACTACAAAAATATTGTAGCCTGGTTTATACTGCATCTTATAAAAAAAGTTTCAGTTGAATATCGTAAAAATTGAAAAAGATATCAGCGATCTAGTGAGCTGTAATTCATTCATTCGCAGACCATACATAAATGGCAAGGGGTTCTCCACAAATAGTGTGGTAACAATTGAGCATTTTCTTCAATGTTAAATTGTACACAGTTTGAAAATTTATATTCGGCATAGAAGTCACATTTCGCCTATTCGGCCAAAAAGACCTTATACGTAGGTGGCCAAAAGCATCCGGACACCCCCTGAAACGTTGGTTTTGAACGATGACGCAATAACCTTTAATTTAAAAATAGCTCTTTGTGGACAGACCCTCACTTTTTATGTATTGTCTGCGAATGAATGAAACACAGCTCACTAGATCGCTGATATCTTTTTCAATTTTTACGATATTCAACTGAAACTTTTTTTATAAGATGCAGTATAAACCAGGCTACAATATTTTTGTAGTTATAAATTTCTGTCGTTCGCGCATGCGCCGTGAAAAATTATTTCCTTTTAACGTTCATATCTCATCGGATTTTTAATATTTTTGTTTACCGTTTTAGTATGTTCTTTCTCTTGTATTTTGTCATTTTTCCTGAAGTTTTGATAAGGTTTGATCAAAAACTCTGCGTGTTATGAGCAAAAACCCTTCAAATAAAATTGCCATTTTTTAAAAAATGTTTCATATCTTCGGAAGTAAGAGTGGTACGTTCATAAAAATTTGTACAGTATTTATACATAGTATGCTAATTAATTACTGAAATTTATAGCTTATTCCGAGCTATTTTCGAAGAGTTATGGTCAAAAAGCGGTTTTACTTTCAACCCCCCTTCTTGTCGTCCCCCAAATGCAAGGGTAATTTAATTTCAACTTGGAAATGTTCGGTGAAGCCTATATTTTGTATGACTAAAGTTAAAGAACAATTGATCACTTATTTTTCGAGCTATATGTAAAAATGTGAATTTTTGAAAGTGTCCGGATACTTTTGGCCACCTAGTGTATTCTTGATGCCAATACAGGTGCCTAATGAATAAGTTTTTATTTTTTTTTATTTTTATTTTTTGTTTTAAATCTTGAATTAGCATTTACCATGCACGAAAATGTGCGCATTTTTTTCTAACTTCAGATAAATGCTAATAGGGGTCCAAGAGCCTGAATCTGATTTAGACACTAAAATTTACATATTCTATAAGTGCACTAATTTTATATTATTTCAATTTTAAAAAGTTTATGAGTGTAATGCTACACCTTAAATGTGACAAATATTTAGACTAAAGTTTTAAAAAAGTGTACTATTTAAGCATTCTTGTCCCTAAAAATTTTCTTTTTTGTCCACTTTTTTTCCTCTATAGTAATACTACCACAATTTTATTTTGTGCCACTTTAATTCGTAAAAGTACACAGAAAGTTATATTTATTATTCTTTTATTTTCCACTTCGTAGTAAACTATCATAATGTCTCTTACATAATCAGAACTAAAGAAGTTTAAAGTTGACTATTAAAAAGAATTTAGCGTCAAGAGTTTTCCAAAATCCTCAGTGCAAAATTTCACACTGTCGTGTAATTTTTTAATTTGTACTGTGACATTTCAATACATTCTACTTTTATGTGATGATTTTAAAACACCTTGTGTGTGGACTAAACTTAGGCTCGTAATTGATGGTTTTGAAACAATTGAGTACAAATATTACAGTGTCTTACTGTTTGGAACTAACACTATGTAGAGGGTCCATAAGCAACAGAGCAACTCGGCAAGGGATCCACGGAATTAAAAAGTTTGGGAACCCCTGGTTTACAAGTTTGAATTTAACGCATCCTTTTTCACTAAAATCAGGTATTTTCCAGCAATCAACAAAAAAAAGTTCCTTTTTTTTTTTGAGACTTGTGTTATCAGCCATTGAAAAATAAAAGTTTTTCTATTGTTCGATATCCAATATGGCGTTGAAAATCATCAATAATCATCATATGTGCCTGTTTCATAGTTGCAACGAGTCTTATCTTTGATGTATCGAATTATACCTATGAGACAAATAAGTAAAACTACAATGTAGAGTCAGATTTTTATTAGAAAAATATACTATTGTGTAAAAATGAAGGAAAAAAAAGTTAGTAGCACATGAAAGAAAATAATAAAACATCTTCCTGAGCGCGTAAATTATATTGCTTCGTGTCCTCGTTATCGAAATATGTATGTTTTTAAGCCGGTGGAAATTTTGAGTAGATTCAATAATCAGTTAAGTCAAAGGAAACGTATTTTAGAAAAAAAAAAACATAAAAAAGTAGTACTGAAAGAGAAATAGGAAATGTTTTCGGCAGAAAAATGTTTTCGGCAATAAATATCTTTTAAAGAGTACATCAAAGTTTATTTAGTTTTTTTTCTTCTCCCCACCAGTACTACTGAAACTGTTTTCTTTCTCTGGTATTGCATTTATTCCAACGAAACATAAATAACAAGAAACTTGAAAAATATTGTTAAGATAAAACTGTTAAGAGTTACCCCCCCCCCGTTTCCCCCCAATTTTGCCTGTGTAGTACGTAGTAATTTAACAAATTATTCCTTGTGAAAAAAAAACTTATTTTATGTCTATCTTCTGTTTTGCGTTTAATTAATACTCAAAACCCTTCAAGCAACCAACTCTGAATTTTCGGAAAAGCATCATATTAAAAATAGTCAATGGAAATAATATTTTTAACTAAAAATGAATGCACACTAAGCTATATTTCTTTCAATAAAAAAGTAATGCAATCCCATTTGAATATGGTGATGTAAATTGCTTCGTGAAATTATAAAACTTTTGGTTGACTGATTTTTTTCTGAAATAAGTGATTCATTTTTGCGTAGTTCTAATATTTCTATAAAATGAACGTATCCTCAAAAAACAAAGCTATTAAAGCTATATAGTTAATTACATAATATGCAATCACCTATTTCGCCTTTTTTCAAAACAGACATAGCTATTACATAATTTTCGTATTTCTCAATAGAACTGCCGAAACATTCTTAAAATAGTTTTCCTTTCAGAAACTGAGAATAAACTCTAAATATTACGTTGACGGTACCATAACAAAACATTTGCTTTAGCAAACATTTTGCTGCTTGCTCTTTTATAACCGTGAATAGAAGAGTTACATAACAGTATTTTTTAAATTAATATTATATGCATCCAAGTAAATTATACTGAGTAAGTAAGATAAGCTAGATAAAATAGTTGTCGAGGCACTAGTTTTACCTGTAATATTATCGTAATACATTTTCTTCCTTTTGAAACCTTTGATATTATGAAAAATTCAGATCATTGTATATTTCTAACTATTAAAAGATAAAATAATCATTTTTTATCACGAAGTCAAGTAGACATTTTATGGTAGACACATCTAATTATAATGCATAGCAAAAGATAATGATAAAAATAATTATAGAAACATACATAATTATACAATCGCTTCGCTTTAATGTAATTGACTATAAATTACCAAATGTTTGCTTTTCTAAACGTTTAAAAATATACTTAACGTCTTCTAAGTAAAGGGAGAAGCTTTTATTATTATAAGAAACTATTATTATTATTGTAATCGTTATTATATTCAGCTTAGTATCAATGCTTATCAGTGATAGACACTGAATGAGTTTTTGTAACTTTATTTCATGTATTTAATGCATGCGTTATTTTTGACGCAATTATAAACTCAAAATTATCTTTGAAGAGGAAAAACAACCTGATCTTATGGATAGAAAGAGTGTTCTTTTAATACTAAACAGTATTTGAAAGTATTACATGAATTTTAAACTACTGGTTTTAAATATATTTTAATCCTGATGCTGCGCATTTTTTATGCTAGTGGGTGCTTTATGGCAGTTTTGAGAAATGACAAGTGGTTTAAAAATGCAATATGAATGTGTACCATTTTTACAGTGTGTGTGTATGTGTGTGCGTGACATATATGTTGCTTTTTTTATTCTCATGAGTGTTTTAAAGTAGCTTTGAAAACTGCAAGTGGGTAACTGGTGATTCTGATAACAAAAGTTTCAATGTCTACTCGTATATATGTAGGTTTTTTTTCATTACACTCAGAAATGTGAATTGATGTTTTTAAATGACAACAATGAAATTTTGTGTTTCATTTTGTTTGAGACTAGTTTCTACACTAAAATACTTGGGATTTTTGAAAACTATCATGAAACGCCCATGCGAGCGAAATAATGATTCAAATCAAGACAATTAGCACATGCCCTGGATATCAAGGGACGAGAAAATGTTGCCCCGATTATGCTGACTGTAGAAATCGCGAGGTTGGCACTGAGGAAGATTAGTTGAATTCTTGTAGGTTTTTTCTGTAGGTTTCTGTAGGTTTTTTTTTTCTTTACACTCAGAAATGTGAATTGATGTTTTTAAATGACAACAATGAAATTTTGTGTTTCATTTTGTTTTAGACTAGTTTCTACACTAAAATACTTGGGATTTTTGAAAACTATCATGAAACGCCCATGCGAGCGAAATAATGATTCAAATCAAGCCAATTAGCACATGCCCTGGATATCAAGGGACGAGAAAATGTTGCCCCAATTATGCTGACTGTAGAAATCGTGAGGTTGGCACTGAGGAAGATTAATTGAATTCTTAATTAGCTTTTACTCGATGTTTCTGAATATTTATTCTCCAAGTTGCAACTTCATACTTTTGATTCTAAGCAAGTTAATTTCTACATTTGTTACTATAAAGTTGACTCACCAAGGAATTGCTGAACGAAGAAAGTGAACAGTAATTAATTGGCTATTGTTTTATAATTTGGCTGATGTATAATCTATTTGGGTTAGCAGACGGAACATGAATACGGCTCAAGTTTGAGATAGACGCCTTTTAAAGAAACAAAACATTCCTATGTACCGACAATCATTCTATCATATGGTACTAATATCGGCGGCAGCTAGTACCAAGTGAGAGTTGTGACACCCAGTTTCGAAACAGATGAAGAAACTTGGGCCATTCCATCGTCACGTGCAGGACAAAGCAGACTCGATAACTCACCAACATTTTGCTGTAAATCGTAATATTTTAACTAAACAGGAGTAAACACATTTTTTAATGTTTACATAAGATACAAAAATACTCTTGACACAACTATATTTTTATCAAATATTCTTGTTAATTAAAATTTCATTTATTTGCATGCGTCACGTGCCGAACATGCAAAGTCAACCACTCGTAACGGGTTTTATATATTAGTTAATTTTTGCCCTATTAATCTAGCAATGACATATCAAATTGTAGATTTTGATTGGTAAGGTTCCAGTGTAAATGAAATATATCTCATTTGTTGAGAAATAATGATTTAAACCATTAAAAAAAATCTTGTATGGACCCCACACTACTTCCTTTTACGTGTAAATTTCTTGGTAGTTGCCTTAAGTGTTAAAAAAAGTGCTTGGAGTGAGCAAGGTAACAATTCAAATATTTACTCCCCTAATCTGCCACATATACTGCAAAAAATATTTTACAATGGTTAATTTTCTAAATATTGCTGATTTTAATATCCTTCAGTGAATTTTTCACAAAATATCGCCAATAGCGCCAAGTTGAACCCAAATTCAAAAAATAATTTTTTCGCCAAATTTGTCGCCAACTTGGCGATATGTCGCTAAGTTGGCGTCAAACACTTGGCGACCAAAAGCTTGGCGACATATCGCCAAGTGGTCGCACCAATTCATATCACTTGAGTCTGCATTGAAATTAACACTGATTTACCTCCAAAAAGGGGTAAAACACCCCCTTGGGAACATTCAAATGCAACCACAAGGGTAAGTGCACAACTAGACCATCCTCAGAGCCTACATACCAAGCTAGAAGTTTCTACGGCATATAGTTTTTGAGTTATGCGACCCCCATATATACGCACATACATACATACAGACGTCAAGAGGAAACTCGTCGTAATTAACTCGGGGGTGGTTGAAAAGGATTTTTCGGCTGCTTATATGTTGGTAGGTACATATTCACGTGCTGACAAGTCGAAAAAACTACGGAACATTCATTCGGGGGTGAGCAAAATCAAAATTTAGACTCAAATTTGAGTGATTTTTTTTTCGCGATCACAATACTTCCTTTACTACGTAAAAGGAAGTAAAAATTCGGTGTATGGTTAGTTCACGAAAAGCAGCCATTTTGTCCCGCACGTGACGGTTCATATATTTCATTAAAAAGTAATAGGTAATGACATTTTTTTTCTTAAGGAATCACATAAACGTGTGTGATTTTCTAAGCAACAAAATTTTGTTCTCAACCTTTTTATGTTATTATTTTTATTATTATGAAATATATGAAGCGTCACGTGTGGAACAAAATTACCGTTTTCCGTGGAATGGCCCACTTGGGCTCTTACGATGAGAAATGCTCTAGGAATTAAATTTAGCTGAAAGTATTCAAACCGATTAAATACTAGATCTTTAACATGCCATACAATTATAGGATATGGCCTCTGACGAGTTCCATCATCTTGCAATTTTGTCGGGTTTGAACTCACAAACTTGGACGTAAAAAGCCGATGCCATATCACACAATACTTGCATATAAAGGAACTTTGGTAGATGTAAGTAGGAGGTAAATTTTGCTGCAGAATGATTTCTTTTTTTTTTTATTTAGTAAAAGTCTCAACATGTTGCTTTGTTAACATCGTTTTAAGAAAGAAAGAATCTACTTATATTAAAAACTGAGTATCTTTCTTTCTATCTTTTTTCTTTCTTTCTTTTTAACTATCTATCTATATCACGCTTCTTTCTCCTTAACGCCAATGAACTGAAAGTCGAACCAGGTACCGATAGATAGGTAATTTTTCAGGCTTCATTAGTTTTAATTTATATTATTATACGATTTTAATTAACGAAGCTATCAATTAATAAGTAGTCAAATTTAAAGCGATTCGGCCTAAATGATTAAATATGAAATCCATTGTTGCAAAACGTGGTTGCTATGAAACAGTAATAACAATGATAATGAGAATTTTGAATGAAGGCTTAACTAAATCAAACATGAAACTCAGTAGCGATCCACTTACGTAGTACTTTTATCGCTAGCTACTTGTAGTTTTCTGAAATATAAATTAGTTGAAAAGCCATCTACTTATATTAAAAACTGAGTATCTATGTCTGCTTCTTTCCTTTGAGCGAGCTGAACTAACTGAAACTTTCCTCACCATCTTGAAGGCGCGAAGTGCCCGTGTAACATCTCAATAATTCGAATGATTTTTTGATGCAGGAAAAAAGAAAAGGCGCAAAGGCGCCTCTTAGCGAGCCTCCTTGGCGGGGAATAGTTTCTTGAAATTATCCTCACTACTTTCAAGGCACGAAGTGCCCGTGCAACGTCGGGCCACGTTCGTGGTGTGTCTTGAAATCGAATGAACATTAAATTATATTAAATAATATAACTTCAGAATGAGGTAAAAGTTAGAGAGGGGGGACGTTATGCATCAACATGCCGCAGGAAGCTAATCTAGCTGTCCTGGCAGCTAGTGAATTGAATAAATCCGTGCTCTAAATTTTAAAGATATAATATTTTAAATGAGGATTTTTTTGCTCAACGAGTTAAACCAAAAGAACTGAAACATTTGTTTGCAGCGTCACATCTTCACAAACCTAGTGCAGGTATTTGTGCTACACTCTTAGCTAGCAAAACCAATTTATTTATTTGAAAAAAGAGAAATAAAATAGCAGATTAGTGACAAAACTTAAAATAGCAGCTTGCTTGACCTTTACGAATCATTTTTATCTTTGTTTTAAAATAAATACGAAGCTTGTCAGATAAAGGGCAATCTTTCTTCCGCAAACAGCGCAATCAATGACACTTGATAGACTTGACTAGTGCGTAATTAATATCCTGATCATCAATTACAGAGAAAAAAGGCTCGTTAGTCAGCTCATGCGAACATTAAGAGCTGAAGTAATGCCGAAATAATTTGAAATGCCGTTAAGAAAATTTCATTTTTCACGTCTGGAAACATTGTAAAAACTTAAATTCCCAAGATACATCTTTTACAATACTTTTTTCCAAATTTTAGCGTAAATTTAAGAAACTTAACTAGTAGTTAGAGAATTAAGCAATTTGTATCTTTGATAATGGGGTGTTACTAAAGTACTACTTTTCGTCACTGATATTGATAGAATAAGAAAAGAAATAATAATAAATTATTAATAAATAAAAATAAAAAATAACATGTGGTTATTTTTTTTATTAACCGACTTCAACAAAGGAGGAGGTTATACAATTCGTCGGAGATTTTTTTTTTTTTTTTTTGTATGTTATAAGATTATTCGAAGACGCCTGGACCGATTTCAAAAATTCTTTTTTTGTTTGAAAGGTCTTTCTTTCCGATTAGTCTCATCCTCTCGTGGTCCGGGTTTGATAGCGGGAGCCTGCAAAAATCGTTCGAAATAGAAATCGGGATCACAGTAATCGTAATAATGACAATTTTGAATGCAAGGCTTCTCTGAATTAATTCATTTCTTTGGTCTTTTTATCTTTATGTAATGCTGATAACATTGTTTTGAAATATATACTTATATTAAAAACCGAGTCTATTTCTATGTCCTGCTTCTTTCTTCTGAACACGTAAGTGAACTGAAAGTCAAATCAGGTACCGATAGATTGGTAATTTTTCAGGCTTCTTTAGTGTTAATTTGTATAATTCTCCGATTTTTAGCGAAGATATCAATTAATATGTAGTCAAATTTAAAGCGATTTTCCCTAAGTGATTAAATATGAAATCCATTGTTACAAAACGTGGTTGCTATGAAACAGTAATAATAATGATAATGAGATTTTGAATGAAGGCTTAACTAAATCAAACATGAAATTCAACTAAATTTGAACTTTATTCTGAACTTTATTTAAAGGCGTAATTTTTAGTTTTTTAACTATATTTTGATTATTTAAAGTGCATTACACTAAAAAGAATGAAATAAAATATTTTTGGAAAAAAAAATAGAACCGATTTCAGTTGGAATTGCTCCAAAAAGTAAAAAATAATTTTGTTTCTTTGAACACCATCGAAACTACTTTTAAACATAAGTTTTGAAGTCGGCTCAAAAACAGTGTATATAATCATACGAAACTACAATTCAACTATAAATATAAATTTTAATGGATACATTTCATTGATTACCACACATTCGTGTAATGGTACAAATATTCTGCTTTTAATTTTCAATGGTTTCTTTGAAAAATGTTAAAAATGCAAAATATGGGTAAATATCATTTTACCTATCGTTTTTGCGCCGAATTCAAAACTTTCTTTTAAAAGTAGTTTCGATGGTGTTCAAAGAAAAAAATTACTTTTTACTTTTTAGAGCAATTTCAACTGAAGTCGGTTCTATTTTTTTTTTTCCAAAAATATTTTATTTTTCCAACACTTTATTTTTGATTAATTCTTTAAAATTTCGTATTTCAAAAACAAAGCGAGGTCTCGCGTAACGTCACTAATAAAGAAACCTTGGTGTAAAGCCAAATCACGCATCAGCCATTTTGGATCTCTGGCAGCCCCAGTTCTGCAACAGCGAAAAACTTAACCCCAAAATGGCGACTAGTATATAAAATGGCCTTGCATTGAGTGTTTTGAACATTTGTGACGTCATCTGCTAAAATTAAAAGCAACTGAGCCTTTTAAGATTTTTTTTAAGAAAGAAAATGAGTCAAAATTAAGGAAAAAAGTAATTCGCCCTGTATTTTTAACCGTAATCTTTCAGAAAATTTTTTTTAAGAAAAATGGGAAATACCTCCATTGTTTAAGTTTTAGAATGCCTTTTGAAAATCTTTGGCCCTTGTTCTTCGCTTTAGAATAGGAATGACTTAAGCTACCAAAGATACACAAAATATAGATTGGATCTTTAAAAAGGACTCTGTATAGCAAATCAGTGCCAAAGACAAATAAATCTTGAAATTTAAGTTCAAAACAAAACGTATTCGTTTTGGACCAATTAGGGTTTTTGAAATAGAGAATCACTACCAGGTGGTTCACTTTGTGTTTCTAAAAGTTATAACTTTGCAAAAATTTCAGCTTACCTTTTAAGATTAAGATACATATTAAATATTTATATTAAAAAAAAAAAAAGACCAACTTGCAAAGGTCTATATCATTGCATGATTTACTCGTTATTGACGAATGATTTTTTTGACGTGGCAAAGGTATTTTAAGCTATGCAGTTATTTTTCTTTTTTAATATGTACAATTTACGTCAACATGTAAATCTCAAGCACAATATTTGACAGCACAAAACGAAAATGGTAGTATTTAACAGATACAAAAAAAAAAAAAAAACAATAATGTGAAACAATTACAATGAAGTTATACTAATCAAATGGTTCGAATTTAAACCTTAAATTTTTCAGTTATATAATCCGGAAGTTGTAAGTTAAAGTATTTTTTTAATTTGCAAAGTTACAGAAACGGAGTAATAGCGATTTTTCAAAACATCATCCATTCCTAAGCTCAATTAGAAAATGAAAATTTCACCAAAGAAATCAATTATGCCACAAAAAGACATTAAAAATACCATGAAATTGTAAAATTATCTGCCAATAATATACATCTAAAAAATATTTAATAATATGAATAGTTTCATTAAAATGTCAACTAATCCGCCAAAACCCGTTATTTATCGCCAACCTTGCCGAATGTCCGGCGTCATTCATAAAAGCTAGAGTTAAAGAAAGTGGTATACTTTGAAATTACATTTTTTCAGATAACTGCGCAACAAGTGGCAATATTTTCCTTATAACTGAATGTGTTTATATACGGATTTTTTGGTTTTTTAGTTATCGTGTATTTTTGGAAGGTTTTATGGTTACAAGAAGGAGAGGATTTACCTATTCTGTATTGTTTGTGTCAAAGTTTCGAAGGCAAGTAATTGACCAGAAAAGCTTCATCAAAAAATAATAATTTCATGCTACAGGGGGATCAGAATTCAGTACGAAATGAATGTAGACACAAAAAGAAGTACTTTCTGTATTACCCGCATCCTTTCAACTGAAAGGTATTTGGAAACTGTTTGGTAAAATGTCAGAATCTCTGTATTGAACATTCTGGCAAATATCCAGGAATGTTCTTTGACGCTCTTCTTCCTTTTTGTCTCAAGCTAACAAAACATTTACTTCTGACATTTTATATGAATTATTTTTTCGACCGCAGGCTAAAAAGCTCTTAAAGAAATCCTCAGCCTTCATAAAGTAAAAAAAAAAAGTTACTTTCGACTTCATTACACGAGATAAAAAGGGAAAAACATTTTTTGTTACCCAAAACAATTTTTTAAATGTTTTTAAATAAATTATCAGTTGTTTTTAGATAGTTGCCTGGTACGAAATACAAATATAGTTTGTTCGATTAAAAAAAATATTCCACCTTCATTACACGTTTTGAATATTTTATTGACACGTAGTAATCAATAAAATATCCCAGACTTAATGCACGCATTTTGTTAAATTAAAAGCAATTTTTGTTCACTGAAAACATTTTGCAAAAAATTTTCAATAAGTTATCAATTTTTGATTAATACATTATTCTAGAGCACGAAAAAAATTTAGTTTCATCGTATAAAATTAGTTTATTTTTCACTTAAAACCCAAATATATTAAAAAGGTAGATATCCAACACGATAGAAATAAGCATATGTTAGTAACAAAACTGAAATTCATACATAAAGTAGCTGTAATCACAGTGCGACATAAAATTTTTGCAATTTTTTAATACATATTTTTTGTTAAAATTTTGAAAACTCAAATTTTATTCTATGTCACTAGATAGTAATTTTATTTCATGGCCCAATCAGAAATTACTATTTATTTGTACAAGATTGGCAAAGTATAAGGTGAATTTAATTTAATGAAAATCAGTACTGAAATATTTCTAACTTGCTATCTGATAGCCAACAAAAATGAGTTTAAGTTTTCTTAATCATCAACTATTATCCCACTTTTTATTTCCACTAGAGACCAGATAGTTTTTGTAGATCCCAAATTTAAACAGTATACACCAGTTCAGAAGCAGATTTTTTTAAATAGTCTGAGTTGCTGATCAAAACCCCACAAAAATAGTCTGCAAGATAAACTGACATTACGCCAACCGTAAAATGCATAAATATAAGATGTTAAATTTAAAAACTGCATGCATTAAATACACAATTGATATTTAATATTTTTTTTTAATTTGACAATTTTATTTTTTTCCGCCGCAGCGGAGGATTAGTCTGCAATCTCTTTCAAGAGTTTATGACGTACATCGCAGCGTTGCGCTGTTTCTGCTACTTGATACCTTCTCAAAGCTTTTGTCTAAAGAGATTTATGTCAAGTAGAGAACGTCGAGTGTAAATAAAACCGATTCTGGGGACCGCGGTCGTTAGTAGAAACAATAATCTTACCGCTTAGGGTCCTATCAAATCTCGAGATGCGAAAAATGTAATTTAAATTCAAGATGTCTTTTTTTTAACATAAATCTCCCCGGCATTTTTAGAGAAATATGTGAAACTGGTTTTGGTAAGATATACTTCAATTATTAGTTTACTTAAATCGAGATTAAAAAAAAATGATGTACTGCAACTTCTTTATCAACTGTTTGTATCAAGATTGAAATGAGATATCTTTGTTATAATGCATAAAACCCCATATCATACGATCTTTAATCAGCTAGGAAATTTTTCGGTTTCCCCGCCGTAACAACAAATGAAACTGTAGATTAATTGAAGCTAGTACCACAGATAGATAAAAAAACCTCATATCCATTTTCTTAAAAGCAAGAAAAAAAAACGCATTATGTAACAGATTAATACAGATCTAGTTCGTTTAAATGATTGCGTTGGCGAAAGTTACGTAGCGCAATTCTCGGTTGTGCCTTTGAATTCTCTCTTCTTTCAAAAATAATAATAAATTGACTGCAATAATACACAAAGGAAATAAGATTATACCAATTAGAATAATGAATATTTCAATGCAAAAATGCTCGAAATGGAATATTGCTTAATTGTAGGCAGCAAATAATGAGTCACATAGGGAATAGTGATCGTTTGGTTGCGGAAATGTTGATCATTTCGAAAATTACTGATGCTTTTCCTCCACAAGGATTTGACATTTCAAATTTGAATATTTCTAAAACTGTGAAACTGGAAATTCTGAAGTAGATATGTCGTTCCTTATAATGTATTTGGGAGTACTAAAAATTACTTGTTTGTTGCCTTAGGACCACATGGAGTAAACCTGAAAGACATTTTGTCTTTGCAAATTTTTACAGTAATGTTTCTTTGCTGGCAAAAAGCCTAACGTTTCGAGAAAAAACTGTAGCAGAAACATTGAATTCAACCTTTCTGGAAGCTGAATCTTAGGTTGAATTCACCAAAAATATATTGCAACAATATAAATTAGTTACTATGACAACAAGCACTTTGGAAAAGAAATTACTCGTACATGATTTAAATCTCATTTTAAAGCTAGACTAAATTGGTCTACAGTCTAAATATTGTTTTGTGGGTCGAAAAAAAAAGGTTTTTTTTATGTTTTTAAAATTCATTACTTCAATAAATAAGCATACGAAAACTAAGATTAAGTGGCGTGGTTTGGATGAAGCGTTACGTTAGAAACGTACAGATCGTAGGTTCAATTCTGCAATGGGTTTGGTCGCTTTTAGTTGTTTCTTTTTTCAGTGGGCTAATTTTGATCCAAATTTAAAAGAATATATAACCTAAACTCGTTGCAGGATTTAAGCCAGTTTTTCTATTACATTCAAACCAAAAAGAAAAATTCTCTTAAAATTTCTTTTTTTCGGTGGGTTCTTTAATGCTTCATAAAAATGCAAAAGTAAGACATGATTTCATTTTCTTTTAAATCAGCGAAAAGTAGCAAGTCACTGTATGCCTGTTTTTCAAAAAATAACCCCTTAGATAAATCAAATATTTGAATTTCAGCTGTCTAGCACTTTCGCAAGGGTCAGCTCGCCATTATTGTTTTAACTATTTTTTCTTTTTTTAGACATGGATAGTTTACTTTTTGAGAAATCTTTTCTTTTCTTATTGCTTTTCTGTTTCGTTTACTAATATCGGAAATTACGCTATAAATCATGCTATTTAGTGGTTCATTATCTACTTTATAGATATATAAACATGAAAAACATTATTTATTTCTCCACAAACTACATTTTGTCACGCCTTCAAAAAGTTTTTTCATGGCCAATCTTCGTAACCTATGAAAATAGAATGGAAACATTCCACAGATAGCATTTTGAAACCGTTGCCGATCAGTAACTGAACATAAATGGCTTGAACAAATGTTGAAGCTGAAAAGGAAGTGAAATCGTTTCTGTGAGAATTGGAGAAGAAATGAAAGTCATAATGGCCGAAAATGTAAGAAATTAAATTAAATTAAAGCCAGTGATGGAAAGTGCCCCAAAAATGTACCACGTAAAAAGGAGAAAAGAAAAATATAATAAAATAACAAAAAATAAAATAACAAAAAAATGGAAAATGTGAAGGCTACGTTGAAAAGAGTAAGCTCCCAGCAAAGAAAATAACTTCGTTACACCCCGGTTTTCTTATTTTTTTAAGTGCGAATTACTAACGTTCTAATTCAGTCAAAAAGTTTGAACAAAGTTCACCTTCCATTGAAAAACATTATTATTAGTAAAAGCATTAAAAGCACGGGTGAAATTTTTGCCCCTCAAATTAAGAAATTTGAATGAGAATTTCGTTAAAATTTGAAGGTTAAAATTAAAGGGTTTTTTTTTTTTCAAAAAGTGTTCCCTTTTTTGTGAACGTATATGGCTTTGAAGAGACCGAAAGATATAAGTTCGGTTTCCGACCTCATAAATTCTGTACCTCAGAACCAGACAAATGCAAGTCCATTTTTGTAACTTTTCAGGAGAGAGGGGGAAAAACGATTGTCGGATGCATGCAAAGGATGGGACTCGTGGTCTTTTAATGGTGCTAAATACAGTGAACTCTTACTTATACGCCGGCCCGAGGGACCAATAGAAAAAGGCGCATAAGTGAGAGAGACGTATAAGTGATTAAGCTTATTTAAAGAACTAAAACGCAACATACCCAAGTAGCATCAACTCATCGGATTTTGCTCGGCCGATCAAAAAACTCCTCGTAAACTGATCCTGTAACGCACGATGACATCGTTCCGATCAGTATCCGAGCACGGTTTTCGATGAGCTACTTTTCATCGGAAAGCGATATCCTTCCGATCAACTTTCCCGATGAAAATAAGATGAGCTATATTCCATCGGAAAAAAATATCCTTCCGATCAAGTTTCCCGATGAAATTCCTCGGCACGGGACTGCTCTGCTCGTAAATTGCTCCAAATCTCATCGTATTCTCATCGGATTTTGCGGCTCGGATTCTGCTCGGCCGATGAGACATATTGGATCATCGGCCGATGAGAATTTCATCGGGTTTCGATGATGGCCGTTCATCGGCCGATGAGATGATGCTGCTATGGTAGTTTCTAATGAGAGAATGAATAAGAATGCTTCTTTAGAAAAGGGACATATTACTACGGTTTGGCAATTACTGTAACGTAACTACAATGATAAAGAGGAAACAAAAATTGTGGCATACTTTACTAAAAACTGTCCGCTTTAAAACGATGTATAATGGATAATTATCCCTGTCCGAACTCTAGTTGATGTGGAAAAAATTCCTTCAGTGAGCATTAGAGACGAAAGATCAAAGAGGAAAGTGAAGAAAAAAGCTTGTTTTAAAAAAATGATAAGTTAAATTTTTCACATTTTACGGAAAATTCGGCACATAAGTGGAATATGTATCTTTACAACGGCGCATAAATGAATGATAATATCCTTTTTTCGCTAAGGAATGTGCTGGAACCATTTAAAATTGTCGTATAAGTGAAAAAGGCGCATAAATGAGGCGGCGTATAAGTGAGAGTTCGCTGTAATTGTGAAGGAATTTGTTTTATAGAATACCGCTCTTATGGGTTGATGAGGAATAAGATTCTGCATACAATGCACTAATAAAGTGAAGATCTCCATTTTTGGACTTATGTCGTTCTGGTTCTGAGGTACAGAATTAGTACTGAAAAAAAGAAGGGACATCATTCAGTGCTAACTCATTTAGGTAGCTATTTGAAAACTTTTATTGAAAATGCAACATGTATTTTTGACTAGTTCGACGGTCATTTTAAAAACTCCAAATCAATATTATCAGCCCTTAGAAGTAATGATGCGCAAGGTAGGGGAATGTGGGGCAAAGTGAATTCGAAAAATATATTTTCGTAGTTCGTAGCGTCACCTATCTTGCAATATTTTAACTAAGTTATTAGACAATAGTTGATTCCTGTCAAAAAATAAATAGCTCTAAATATCAACGAAAAAAATTATACAAGTCATTTTCAAAGTTTGATACACTTATTGTAATATTCATGGCTTTAAAAAAATATTTCTTGCTATTGTAAAATGATAAAAATTCTGTAATTATCATTTTAAGTAATAATTTAGATTTACCTACGCCCAGTGCAGTACCTATTTAGTTTATATTAAACACGGTTTCTTTTTAAATTTTTAATGTAATTTGTCAAAAGCACTCAGGGTAAAATGGTGGGGTCAAAGTGAAATAGCTCGCTTCATTTACTTATGCATTCATTTAATAAATCACGTACGTATTTCTTTATCTATTAATTCATTCTCATTCTCATACTTATTAATTCACAAATTTATTCATTCATTCTATTATTTCCTTATTCATTATCCATTTTATTCACTCATTTAATTTTCTCATATAATCATTAATTCATAAATTTGTTTATTTATTTAATCGTTTTAATTTTTTGCTAAAAATTCATTTATTTGTTTATTTACGCACCAATTTGAGGAAAATTACTGTTAATTATCAAAAAGAAAATGTTTCGGGACAAAAACTATTTTATTTTTCACTTTGCCCCACGGATTTTTGAGGTGAAATTTGTTTTCCTTTTTTTTTTTAATGAACAAAATAATTTAAAAAATGAAAAATAATGCTGGAGTGTCAGTTGTATTACAAAGTATGCTATTCCTTCCTATTTATATAAAGTCATTTTCAGAATAAATTTCACATTTGTTTAATCTGAAACAGGTAAGATATCTATTTCACTTTGCCTCACATTCCCCTATTACCTAATAATAAATTATAAGGTACCATAAGTAGGGCATACAGCAGCCAATACATAGTAGTCTGTGGAGTTAGCGACAAAAACAGCCGAAATATTTCACTTCCGGATACCAGTGTGAAATTTGGTACCGCCGGGAGACACTTGATCAGGGGTGATGAACTCCCGTGATGACGTCATCAAGACGGCCGCTTTTACAGATAAATACGTTCGTTTAATTGCTTAAAACTCCATCATAGATTGAAATACTGCAAAACTCAAATACATCATCTGAAAGCTCTTTGAAAGAGCTATTTAGGAAGATTTAACTTTTTTTTCTGAGGTCAAGGTCCCATCTGTAATGACGTCAACAAAATGGCCACTTTTACAGGTAAATACGTTTGTTTAACTCCCTCTAAAACTCCATCATAGATTTAAATATTTAAAAACCCGACAAAATCATCTGAAAGCGCTTTAAAAGATCTATTTAGAAAGGTTTAATATTTCTTTCTGAGGTCAAGAGCCAACCTGTGATGACGTCCTCAAAATGGCCGCTTTTACAGATAAATGCGCTCATGTAACTGTTTAAAACTCCATCATAGATTTAAATATTACAAAACTGAAATATATCATCCGAAAGCGCTTTAAAAGAGCTATTTTACAGTGCTTGGTTTTATTTTCTAAGACAAATAGTTAAAAATTTATAACAATTTTAAATTGAAAATGTATAAAAAAGACAATTTCTTTGTATTGAAATGACTTTGAGGTAAAAATTTCGCTGTGATGCATGCATTATAAAAAAATCTTTCCAATTTTATTACATTTAAGAATAAATTACTAGAACTATGTACTAATATTCGGTATTTTATGGAGATATTAAATGTAACAGATGTTGCAATGCAGAAACAAGCAGAGCCAAAGCTCCTAAAGAAGCTGAGATGTAACTAATAAAAGCGTCATTTACCTGTAAAAGCGGCCATTTTGATGCCGTCATCACAGGTGGGCCCTTGACCTCAGAAAGAAAAATTAAATCTTTCTAAATAGATCTTTTAAATCGCTTTCAGATGATATAGTTGAATTTTGAAATATTTAAATCTATAATGGAGTTTTAGGGGGAGTTAAACAAACGTATTTACCTGTAAAAGCGGCCATTTTGATGACGTCATAACAGGTGGGCCCTTGACCTTAGAAAGAAAAATTAAACTGTTCTAAATAGCTCTTTCAAAGAGCTTTCAGATGATACATTTAAGTTTTGCAATATTTGAATCTATGATGGGGTTTTAAGCAGTTAAACGAACGTATTTACCTGTAAAAGCGGTCAATTTGATCACAGAATGTCCTTGACCTCCGATCAAGTGTTTCCCGGCGTGTTTTTATCCTCCTATGTGAATATAAGCCCCACATAAAATTTCAGACTGGTATCCGGAAGTGAAATATTTTTGCACTAACTCCACGGACTATAGGGGTTGCACAGCAGGGTGGAGCGGAAAATAAAATCTTGTTTTTACAGTATAATACAGCTAATTTTATAGTAATTAGCTGTGAAATTGCTAATTTTACAGCAGTAAACTAGGGAATTGCTAATTTTACAATTTATTACTGTGCATTTTACAGTTTTAATGTATACCGAATGGGACTCGGCGGGAGGGTGAGAAATGAGAATCCTGTGCTGCTGCTGAGTAATCCTGTGCAATAGGGTGGAGCGAAAAAAATGAATTTTTGATTTTCGTAAAAGGGTACCTTTCATTTACTGTGAATGAGAATAAGTAACAATTCTGTAAAATATTTCACTTTTGCGACGTCATCTTTAGTCTGAGCATTTGGCCTAAAGTTTCGAAATTTTAGATCTTTTTAGATTTTTCAAATTTAAAAAAAAAAAAAAATATTGCAAATCATAAAACTAGTGACGGGTGGTTATTAAATGGAAGAAAAAGGTTTGAAATATACAAAGAATTTTTTAAAACCATTTTAGATTATTATTTCAGTTCGTGCATTGCGCGTAAAGTTCATCAAATTTCCCAAAATTTTTGATATTTTCGACATTTTTTAACTCAGTATTTCCTCTCAATATTCACTTGAAGTGTCTTCAAACTGGTTTTTATTCATTTTGTTATAACTTTGAACCCTGCAACTCTTCGCTAGCTCAGGACTCACCACGAGGAGGTGACCGCACTTCTAGTCCTACACGTGAACCCTTCCTTCCAACCAATGCAAGCACGTATTTACATTTCTTAGATACGTCTTCCACAGTTAAATTTTTCCTTTGTGTCGTAAATTGATCAAATATTTCTGTCAGATATCCTCGTTTTTACTAAACTTTTTCTTTTCCTGTGATTACATACCAATTTTCAAGAGCTTGTGACCTATTTGACAGCTCTTTCAACTGATTGAGTCTTGAATGGCAGTTTTAAAACAGCGAATTCAGAAATCATATTTAAATTCTCAGCTTCCATAATCTTTGTAAATATTGTGTTGTTAAATTACCTGTAAAAGGTAGCTTTGTAATTTCCACATCATGGAAAGAAATCATATTGATGTATACTGACTTTTGATTTATGTATGTAATGTATGAAAATAGATTTTTGTCTATTTTTTGGGATCTGAAGCGTTCTCACTTGTTTGCTTGTTTGTTTTCTAGATTGAGCGTTTATAATACGATTTAAAACAAGTTTCTTTATATGCTCTCTCTTATGAACAAACCAGATTATTTCCCGGTGTTTCCCGGGTGCTTATTAATGCAACATAGCTCTAAAAATATTTGAATGAATTCTATCCACATGGGAATATAAAAACTTATTTCATGCTAAAAAGAAATAGTTGAGCCTTAAATGGATAATTCATTGTTGATAGTAATTTTTGTAGGAAAATACTCCGATTTATATGTGTTACATTTTATCAATTTGTGTGCTTAAAGTCTTATCTCTATTACTCTATCTATTCAAAATTGGAAGAAAATGGCCATTTTGAGAAAAAAGATTTGAATTTTGGGGTTTTTGGATTTTCTTTAAATTTCAAAACCCCTGCTTATGTGAATTCTAATGCATCAGGGAACCTCTGTGCCAAGTTTGTTGAAAATCCGACGAAAACTGGATTTGTATAAGGAACAAACATACATACATTTGATAACAGCATATTTCTTGGGTGCAAAGTATACATTGTTTTAAATAGATATGAATACAATTTTCTGATTTCTCCCGAAGAGATATTCTTTAAAATCTCACACAAATTCATAGCTAAATTAGTAACATCTGTACTTCATCCTAAAAGAGCAAGGACACTTTTACCCGCGAAAGTTATGAACTCTTTTAAAAATTATAGTCTAAAGATTGTTTGCTGTAGTAAACATCTGAGTAGGGAAAGCTGTCTTGGACTTCTGTTTCACATTTTTTTGGATATTTTCCCAGTCAAAACTACCTTGCTCATCTCATGAAGTTACTGTTGCTCAGTACTTGAACCATTTTTATTGTCAAAATCAATCTCATCAATGACAAATTCTATAGGTTCATATTGAACTGATTTGAAAATATAACATGTTTAGCTTCGTCTAACAGGCCCAAAAATCACTTTAGTCCACTGTTAGGTCCATGTAGCTTTTGCAAAAAATGCAGCAAATTAAGTTCATTCAAATGTAATTGGCAAATGTTCCATTACAGAGGTCTACCAAGTTTTTCTTCCAGTTTCCGTATTACACCTTTATTTTCCTGTCTTTGTAGTGCATCCATCAAAACCAATGCAAACAATTTCCTACTCAAAGAAACAATTTATTGTTTCTGACTTGTCTAAGAAATGTAAATGTGTGCTCTCATCGGTTGGAAGCAAGGGGAGCGCGAGTGGCACCCAAAGTGCGGCCACTTCCTCGTGGTGAGTCCTGGGTAATTTCAATGAGCAAGCATAGAGTTGAGTAGTTCAAAGAAACAACAAAATGATTAAGAAAATGTTTTGAAGGCACTTTTAGTAAATATTGAGAGGAAATATTGAATTATAAAATTTCTGCTAATATTGAAAATATCGGAAATTTCTGAAAATTTGATGAACTTTGGGCCTAATGCGCAGACTGAAATCATAATCTGAAATGATTTTTAAAAATTTCTTGTATATTTCAAACCTTTTTCTTCCATTTAATAACCACCCGTCACTAGTTTTATCATTTGCAATATTTTTTTAAAAAATTTGAAAAATCTAAAAAAAATCTAAAATTTCAAAACTTTAGGCCAAATGCGCAGACTAAAGATGACGTCGCAAAAGTGAAATATTTTACAGAATTGTTACTTATTCTCATTCACAGTAAATGAAAGGTACCCTTTTACGAAAATCAAAAATTCATTTTTTTCGCTCCACCCTATTGCACAGGATTACTCAGCAGCAGCACAGGATTCTCATTTCTCACCCTCCCGCCGAGTCCCATTCGGTATACATTAAAACTGTAAAATGCACAGTAATAAACTGTAAAATTAGCAATTCCCTAGTTTACTGCTGTAAAATTAGCAATTTCACAGCTAATTACTATAAAATTAGCTGTATTATACTGTAAAAACAAGATTTTATTTTGTGCATCAATGTAGAGAGTATTGGGAATCACACGATGCGCATCATAAGCCTGCAAGACCCAAATCACGTGGTATCCTAGATCCCAATGGTTTGTCTTAGAAGCTGAAAATTTCATCAATTAGTTTTAACGGAATGTCTGCACCCCTCAAAAATGCCCTCAAAATCGGAGATGATGGGATGGGGACCAAGGGGTCACATGACATGGAATGACTCTGTGATGTTTAGTTTTTGCTGCAATTTCATCTACTGTCTGTTTGCGTATTGTGCGCCTGGCAGCCACGAACGCTTCCATCTGAAAAAGGGGAGATAGGTTTAGGATGCGCACTTGCCGATGCCTTCAGCTTTTGTTCGCTTGCTCCTTCCTCGTTGCATTTCCACCCTATTTCGCGAAAGTCAGAAGAGACTTGGCGCGTGCGCAGATGCTTCGGAGGTCACACGAAAAAATTTTAGACAATACTTTTGTTACCTATTTTCCACCAAAGAAATAGAGGCTCATTTTAAATAATAGCAAACCGTTCTTACCTGCTGTGGTGTTGAATAACGACGTTAGTCTATGAAAATCCAATTCAGCCTAAACCATTCTGAAACAACGATAACGCCAAATCTAAAATTCCCGATCAGATTAAAGTCAATAGTAAAAGCCTCCATTTACACTACTCAAATCCTTGATTATATTCTTCCTAAACAGCAGTACAAAACATTAATGAATCACAAAAAAAAATAATCAAAGGAGAAAACTTTAAAACCCTTGTGTTACAGGAAAGGCAACAAAAGCAAGAATTTTAATTGTTAACAACCAAGCAAAAACGGACAATATATATTTGTTCAGCTATTTCTTCTCAGTTATGTCTTGATAAAAATCTAATTATTAATTTATCTTTAAAAATTCAGAAAGGCATCTAGCATTTTTTCCTGGTTAATTTAGGACGTTCATGTTTTCAAACCGTAGGATCAAAATTTTCTAAAGGGGTTTTTATGGGATTTCCTTGAAACTCAATGGAGAATACAATAAATTAATTCGAGAAGAAAGAGCCTATTTGTGTCATTTTTGGGTCATAAAATCAAAATTCGAACTGTTTGATACTGTTTTGTCTTGCAAAAATCTAACTACAACCATTCTCGGGTGCAAAAGTGCGTCTTTGAGGAAGTTTGAAAATACCCGACGTAAACAGTGGATCTGTAAGGGAAAATAGTTTCCCAAAAGCACATATTCTCTTTTATATTTATATAGATTTATTTTTCTACTTAGCTTTTCATTTATTATTTTTTCTCAGAAGCCATCAGCTTCAACATACATGAGGACTGCGTAATACGCGCTTTGCCTCCTGACAAACACGGGACAGATTATACGGCATAGAGAGGATGAAATAACAACCATGGGCAAGACGGAACTCGAACAAGCGCCCATTTGCTTACGAAGAGAATTATACTCTACCTCTAGGCCCACGTGGCCCCAGCTTTTCATTTATGCTTTTATTTTTTTAGTTTTTAAAACTTGTATTTTTGCAAAAACATTTTATAGAAAAAAAGGTTATTTAAAGATTCAGTGTTCAAAAATGCAAGGAATTAATTAACAAAACCTAAAAAAACATCTCCGGTTGGCGTAATCTTTGCACTTTTTAAGTTAAAACAAGAAATGACAGTATTATACAGCTAGAAATGTCATGATCTAAGTAACTAGCTGTCTGTTCTCCTATGAAAAGTGAAAAATAAATAGCTTAAAAGAAAATCTTGCTTACAAAGGAAAATGTCGTTTCTTGCAAATAATTGAAGGGGAAAAACAAAAGCTTTACATTTGTTTCTAAAACACAAAAAAGGAAATTGAATGTAAAGAATTTTCCCTCTGTTCAAACGCATTTTACAAGAAGTGACGTGTAAAAGACAAAAGTAGAAGTTAGTTTTTATTTTCCTCGTGACAAACATTTTTTCTTTTGAAATTCTCTTTTTTGAGCCGACATGTTCAGAATTTTTTAACTAATTTATAAATGTTTAATCGCTAATCATGTTAATAAGATGAAAATAAATTAAAACACACGCCACTTTACAACACGAAACTCGTGAAATCCAACATAGATTTCAAAAGATCTATATTGCAAATTTCAAACAATCAGCAATAAAAATGTTTAAACTACTTTGTAAAGTAAGTGTGTTTTGTTTTATAGTCAAATCAGCAACATTTTCTAGTAGCATTTACCTTTCTTGCAGTAGCTTTTAACAGTACAATAATTTTCTAACATGTAGAGCACGTCTACGTTACCTAACCTAAACGACTTCTATTTTCGCAAATGGTAGTCCTAGATTCATGCTTTTGGTTTTCAAAAATGGTCAAAATGAAATGTTAAATCAATATATTAGTTTCTTGACACAAGAAATTTTCAATGAAAAAATTAAAAAGTTTACATTGTGTACGGACCCCAGATCCGTGCAGTCATGTTGTATGGCCGGACAGGAATTCAGTCACGTAATAAACAATACCAACACAAAAAACTCGAAGCGTTTACTACCCAAAGATAAAAAAATCATAAGGAACTATTAAATTTATTTTCTAAAATTATATTTTTACAAGCAGTAAACAGTATATTTAATATTAAAAGATTAGTTCTCGATTAAGGTACGTTGTATTGAAATATCATAGATCAGTAGCAGACGTGCATTCAATAACGGAAAAAAAACTTATATTAAAATACAAGGCACAGACTTAACCCATAAACAAAATTTAATCTTTAGGGCATTAAATTGTACATTGAAGAAAGTTTTTAAATAATATGTGTATATTTACAAATATATATGCTCTCGATGAAACCATTCTAACTGTTTAGAACACAGCCAATTAAACTGTTTAACGATGACGTTCTGTATGATACTAATTCAGAGTACCAGGTAATTTACCTGGATCAAAATTTTAACGTCAAAATACTCACGTCAATTGAGATCCGCTAATGGGAGTACGTGCTAATTACCCGCTTCATAAATCCTAGCATAAACCTATCTAACACATGTCTCATGTATTTGCCAAATAATGAGGCATAAACAGCTGTTCACAGTTGAAATATAGAGCTGCGTTTTAAAATCTAAGATTTATTTTTAGAACTTTTGTTTCTAAATTCAGCACTCAAACTGTTCTTGGGTGCTCCTAATCACATATTTAGGCAATTCCACAATAAGGTCAACTGGGCGGTCAAATTTTCAAAACTAATATTTTAAAACAAACAAGGTATTATTTTAAAGCTGAAGAGTTGCATTTTTTGAAATACCTATTTAAAGTTTGATAAGTTCCATGTCAAATAAGTTACAAGATGTTAAACGAAGGTCAAGATCTTGAGTATTTTCAAAATATATTTGGCGACTCTCAAAGTTTTTTTCTTTTTTTTAATATAAATGCATACTAAAATTTATTAATTAAGATGTGAATAGCCATTTAAATATACAATGCACAGCAGGTAGTGTTGAAAAGGTGGGTAAAAATATGATTCATTTTGATTTGTAAAATAATTTCCATGGGGCACGTAAACTTTTACGTCCGATATCAAATCCGCAAATTTTATGCTAAGCCTATAATTTTAAAGCTACATACATATATTTTTGTATTCAAAATATAATTTTCAGTCTAATGGATTCGACAGATTTTAATATGTAGTTATTGAATAATTCTTATTGAAACTTGGGTGTCGGACTTAAAACTTTTTTTTACCCCCGACACTTTTACAATCTGTAAACTACACTTGTTTTCAACTTTTATTCTCTATATTTTGCCTCTAATTACGAAATTAAAATGATCATGCATAAAAAGAATATTTTTGCATAAATGTACTGTATTTGTATGTGCTGTGCATGAGAATTTACTTTAAAAACTGCAAATTTTGTTTTCAGTTTGAAAGGTTTTTTTTTCCACAACATATTTAGATTAAGACAACTACAACGCATCTTAAACGAACTACATTATGAAATCAACTTTAAATAATAGGTAATTTACAATAGAATGAATTTAAGCATAAATTAGCTAATACTTACGAGCAAGAATCTGAGAAACTGTCACGCCTAGCATTATGAGGTGATTCATGACCTCTCAGATTTTCTCCCAAAAATTACCAAATGTTTATTATCTTATTGAAAGACCAAATCCAGAATGTTTTGCTCTAAAGTTGAGTTGTTTAGTTTTTATGGACCCCTAAAGTTGAAGGTGCGGCATCAAAAATTAAGCGGATTTTCAAGACATGGAAATTGCTGTGAGCCAAAACTCTTACCAGGTACTGTTAAACTGCAATTTTCTTTTTGTATATGGAATATAGAAGGTTGAAACTTTACAAAATGAATGTTAAATTTGTGGTAAGTTGTTGCCGTAAGGTCAGTGAAGGCCCTCAAAACAGGGCATTTTTGACGTTTTTTTAGCGTTTTTGAGGTCCAAAAACAGCTTGTACATTTCAGTTGGCACGGCAAAAATATTGTCGTTTGAAAGACCAGTGTAAGCACTTTAAAATAATGTATAAATAACCGAGGAAAGTTCAACGTGCTTTTAGTTGCGTAAGGCCGAAATATGAAAAATGTCATATTTTACCGATATTCAAACGGTCATAACTTCCTCTGCCAACAACATATTGAAATATTTTTTTTTGCTAATGTCATGCTCTATTCTTTGTCTTAACAGAACAGTTGAGTCCTTTGAGGCGAAGTGTAAAAAAATTTTTTACAAAAAATGCACAGAAAAAAAAATTTTTTGTAAAAAATTTTTTCACATTTCGCCTCAAAGGACTCAAGTGTTCTGTTAAGACAAAGAACAGAGTGTGACATTGGCGAAAAAAATATTTCAATATGTTGTTGGCAGAGGAAGTTATGACCGTTTGAATATCGGTGAAATATGACATTTTTCATATTTCGGCCTTACGCAACTAAAAGCACGTTGAACTTTCCTCGGTTATTTATACATTATTTTAAAGTGCTTACACTGGTCTTTCAAATGACACTACTTTTGCCGTGCCAACTGAAATGTAGAAGCTGTTTTTGGACCTCAAAAACGCTAAAAAACGTCAAAAATGCCCTGTTTTGAGGGCCTTCACTGACCTTACGGCAACAACTTAGCACAAATTTAACATTCATTTTGTAAAGTTTCAACCTTCTATATTCCATATACAAAAAGAAAATTGCAGTTTAACAGTTCCTGGTAAGAGTTTTGGCTCACAGCAATTTCCATGTCTTGAAAATCCGCTTAATTTTTGATGCCGCACCTTCAACTTTAGGGGTCCATTAAAACTAAACAACTCAACTTTAGAGCAAAACATTCTGGATTTGGTCTTTCAATAAGATAATAAACATTTGGTAGTTTTTTGGAAAAAATCTGAGAGGTCATGAATCACAGGCGTGACACTCTCTCAGATTCTTGCTCTTACTAAGTGTGTCTCTTGGCTTAAAACGTTCAGAGATCTTTGCTGTAGAACAAGTATTCCCAAACTTTAAAAAAAAACATTCTAACACTTAGGGAAAAGAGGGGATTGGGGAGACTAGTTTCAAGGTGTGCCAATGTTCGAAAAAAACAATATAATTGGATTTTTTTCGTTTCAAAAACAATTTCGGATTCAATGAAGTTTATTTTTTTTATTTTTTAACCAAGAAGCAAAGTAGATCATAATATATATACAATACACTTTGCACCGAATGATCCGCACATAGTTTGGACTTAACACCATGTACAATAACACAGCCAGAATTCTGACAATTCATTTATGGGTTGACATCATTGTTCAAAGCCAATGGTTTTGGAGTATGATCCAGACTACTGCTGCACCCTGACACTTCTCATTCCTTTGGATACTACTGTCTGTCACGCGTCAAAAAAAAACGCGCTGTGAAAGCTAAAATGAAGTAATTTTTTTAAAATGAGAGAGGTGATTCATTTATTTTCCTTCAAGAAATAGCAAAAAACTTTTAAACTAACTATTCTACTAATAAATGTAGAGTTTTTGGCTTTTTGTAGACTGCAAAACCAAATTTATAAAATTAATGAAAAAAAGGAGAAAAAAAACAATTTCAATAAACATGAAAATTGTTTTAGGATCTCGTAAAACTGTAGTTGAGACTAGAAAAGATTTAATTCAGTGCTATAAAATCCGAAATTAATTTTTAAATAAAACTTTTCATCCAGAGTTTGTTACGGACTCGACAATGATCATTTTCTTAAGTTATTAAGTTTTAAAAGAACATACTTTTTGAATTTTTCTATTAACTGTTTTATAGATGAGTATATACTTTATTTTTCCTAAGTACCAGTTTCAGTATAACAATCAATACAAATACCTGTTAAGTAAAATTTAATGTTGAGTTCGTAACGATTAGAATTTGATTTTTAGGAAATAGTTAAAGTTTGATGTAACATTTTAAATGAAAAAAAATATATATTCATGTGACCTTTGAATAAGAGTTAGGGCCCTGCTCCACATCAGCATAAAACGCGACCGAAACCTTAGGCAGAAACCGAAAATCCAGGTACTTTCCATAGGAACACTATGTAATCTATTTTACGTTTCTGCTTTATTTTTCTGCTTTACGTTAATGTGGAGCAGGGCCCTTAAGCTTATTTGCATATTTATAACCATAATCACTGCCATATATTTTCATTCAAGACATTCATTTTTACCCATTTAGTGTTCGCCACCTTGTCTTGTGGTCAGAGAAATCCGACTCAGATGAGGAGGCCATACGTTCGAATCTCAGCGCAGACATGGTTGTACTTTCTCTGTCATGTCCATGTCCTTTCTTTGTGAATGTGTTGGTTTGCTGCGAATGGTTGGCCTACCCTACAAATGGGCCCCTATAGTATGTGTGTCCCGTGGAAGTAGGACTTGGAAAAGTGATTATGAAGATTCCTTATAAATTATGCGA
>JAXGGA010010678.1:0-45790 GCA_038373865.1 Uloborus plumipes | reverse complement strand
ATTCTCTTAGCACCAATGTTCATAAAAATAAACATTTTAAACAGGGTTGGGGTTTTGGACGTCCAAAACTGGTTTTGGACAGGACAGGTGGGTTATACTGTCCAAAACTGTCGAAAACTGTCCAAAAGTGTCTTAAACTGTCTAAAGCATGGCAAAAGGGTTTTAAGCTGACTAATTTCTATTAGCTGTAATATTGATAATGCATATATCTTAGTTTCTTAGTGTTAATTAGTTATAATTAATTAAAATTTGACAATATTTAATTATACTAGTAATTTTAATATACGTTAAAAAAATGAACAATTTACTCATAACTCAACTGCATAAAAATTTCATAAAATAGGAATTGTTGGAAGTACTGTCAAAAAAACACTCTTTAAGCAGATAATTTCAGCTCCATTTGTAACTCAAAACTCCGAAAACTCCTTGGCATAATTCACTCAAACTCCGAAATCGTTTAGGGGTAAATACGGCAGTTAAACTGGTCATGTGCTATCGAATGTTAAGAGGCCCAATTGAACCAGATTACTAATGTGTACATATGTATATACATATTTTTTTTTTGAATTGTACTACTTTTAAATTTATTCCTAATATTTTATAAAATAATTAAATATTCAGTAAATGTCGCTGTAACACTCTCAAATGTTGTATATCTTTTTAATTAGTTGCAAAACTGATTTTTTTTGCATTTAAGTCGATTATTGTACCTTTTGAACACCATCATTTGCATCTATATTTAAAAGAAGTTTAGCTAGTATTAAAAATAAAATAATATAAACTTATGAGAACTAATTCATTTTTTAATGAAGAATAGTAACTTCTTCGTAGCTAGATTAGTATCAGCTGAAAATCTTATATATGTTTTTATGTACATATTTGAATGTTTACATTAAATAAATTAAGTCTTAACTTCAAGTATAATTTTGTACTTTTGATATTTGTTCAAAATATAAAATTATACTAAAAATGTAGTTTTGGACAGTTTAGGACAGTTTTGGACACAGGGGTTTTGGACAGGACGGTTTAAACCGTGGTTTTTACCGTTCTGTCCAAAACCTTGCCAACCCTGATTTTAAACCATTCTCAAAAGATGCAGAATTAAAATTTTCTCACCCATTGCTTCTTGAAGATGATCAAATTTTGACCCATGATGGTATCTAGCAAGTTGGAGCTTAACACACTTTCCAGTATTCCTCAGTATTTCAACGGCTTCACAATTAGAGTACCCTTTTAAAGGATGACCATCCACCTATGAAAAATTGATGTCCTTTAGGATGACTAATATTTAATGCAAAATGTGATATAATTAATGAAAACAAATTGTAGCAAATGAAAACTGTATGTAATTATCATAATGCATCGCAATTCATGCGGAAAGCACAGGTTTAATAATTAAAAAAACTAAATAAAATGTATAGTGCACAACAAGGCCTCTTCCTAAATCTTATTCTTTTTTCATAGAAGTAGAGTCTGATCATTTCCATTATTTGTTGATAAATTCGATGTGTTCATCCCTACAAATTATTTTTACGTCCCCTTAAAAACCATCATACTACCTCGCTACAGGTCTTCCTTACATTTCTGCTACTGTAGAGTTAGAGAATGTAAGATTTTTTATTTCCTTAACTTTGAACTGATTGTAAGCATTGCATTTTGTAATAAAATTGGTAATAAATACTGTTGCTGAACACTGAACAGTAAAAGGCAAGAATTGTAAAATTTTCATTTTTGTTTTCTTTTTTTCATCTATTATGCTTTAGCATCTTCATTCTACAAGCCAGCCTGTTTTGTGCCCGAGAAAAATAAAGATAAAAAAATCAAACTACTATATTTTCATAATGGTTAGCATAGAATTCAAAACATGTTTCTTCAAATATCACAAACCTCATTTCTAGAGATACTGCCCTTTACCCTTCCACTGTAGTACAATCAAATTTTGCTTGTCTGAACTTCATGAAGAAGTTAATTTCAACCAACCAGATAGATGGAATCTTCAAAATAACATGCAAGCTCTAAACCTGTTTGCACGTTACCTTACTCTTGCGCAAAAAACAGGATTGAGATAAAATAGTTCAAATTAATATGCAAAACGATCAACTTAAAAAACAATTGATTTCTAATAAAATTTTTTTTCATTTAAACATAAGCAAAAACGACTTGCTTATGTATAAATATTTGAATACAATGTGTTAGCCCTTTTAAATTCTTTTCATGGAACAAAATCTAATTTTAGAATACATCCAATTGAGAAAAAATTGAAGAAGAAAATGAAAGTCAGCTGCAGATTTATTAATTTATGTAACACTTTCTTTAATAGTTTTTGTTCAAGTTGTTTCAAAAACATTGTTTCATGAATAATATATTAATATGGTTCAAGGGACGATTTCTCACTAATTTTTATTTTTAAAACCCAAAACCAAGGCTCAGACATTATGGTAATTTTGAAAAAAAAAATGCTACCATGGTACACCAATCTAGTTTTATTATTATGCTTTTTCCAAAAAGCATGTTAAGAAGAAGTTCTTCTTTTCACTTCAAATATTGCAATCTTGTTAGCGAAACAATGTATGCTAAGAACTACATGCTCAATTTTGTACAATATTTGAATAGAATATGTTGCCCACTCTTTTCAAAGTAATGAAGGTTGAGTTTCTATTATTCCCATCTAGGTAATATGCAGTACATTGATTTGAATGAGTTAACCAGAATGATAACGAAGACTATTTCTTTAATGCTCTCACATCATTTATGTGACATAACATACGTCACAGAACATATGAATATAAGTTAGACGACTAATTGTTTATGCAAAATGAAATGCATTGTCTCATAAGTTCACTGTTATTAATCATTTTTTGAGAGGGTAAAATAACAAATATGGTTCTACCAGCAATGTTCTTGTCTGGTATAATAACAAATGAATGTTTATTCTTTCAGTTGAAACTAGTCTTTAGTGGTAGATGTTTTGAGTTTACTAACTAATTAAAACAAAACTCTCTGCAAATTCAAAAGTTTGATCTTTTTTTTAAACTGAAAATATAACATTTTCAGTTTTAAAAAAAAATCAACCTTTTTAAGTCAACTGTCCAATTGAAATACAGATGACAAGAACACTAATGCATTAATGACATTAAAAATGAACATATTTTTCAATATAAATTTCTGACTAAAAAAATACTTGTCAATACAAATCACAGAAGTTAAATACATGAACGTTTTGGAAAGGACCGGGACACATGTCATCTTACTACTAAATGAACTTCTTTGGAGGTTAGTAATTTTTCGTTCAGACAACACAAACTTAATTAGTAGTAAAAGCAAGTACACTCGACTCTTGTTATCCTGAAGTACTAAGGACCAAGAAAAAGATTCGATAATGCTGAAGTTTGAGACACCGAAAATTTTAAATTATTTCTTTCCTAAGACATTCATAGCAGTTATTAGAAAACGACAGCTATCTCCAGAAATACAAATATAGGACTTTAATTATAAAACAAAACAATTCAATAAAAAATACCGTCAAAAATTGCAATTTCTTTGCACATTTTTCTAACGAGCATTCAATAGCTCTGCTATCAGTCAAACTTCTTCTAGGAAGGAATTTTCCTGGTTTAGACTTCAACCAGGGGACAGACAGATAGGACACTGCATGAGGACAACTTCTACTTACTAAACAAGGGAAGGATAAGTCATGGAAATGCTTTGCATTGCTAATCCTTCTTCAAACTATATTTTTATCTCCCCTTTTGTACTAACTTCTAATAAAGTCACTGGAAAAAACTTATTTTTGAATAACTCAGGGGTCAATCCAGGATATTTGACCAAGGTCCTGTTTTTTGAATTTTGTGAAAAATAGTTCAGAGTTTTGTGAAAACTAATTCCTAATTTTGTGAAAAATAGTTACAGCAAAAAATATTCCCAATCGTTTCGTAAACTCAAATTTCTTCGAAGAGTCAGTTTTGAGTGTGGGATTTTTGTGAAAGGTCCATTTTTGAGTGACTGAATTTTGTGAAGAATCCCTTTTTGAGTTTCTGAATTTTATGAAGGGTCCTTTTTTGAGTGACTGAATTTTGTGAAGGGTCCTTTTTTGAATGCCTGAATTTGGTAAAGGGTCCTTTAACGGACCTAATTTCTCTCTAGATTGACCCCTGTAACTGCACAGATAATGTTAAATAGTAAGCGCATTTCAGCCTTTTCTCTTGTCTAGAATTGATTGGTGGTATATCAACTAAACTACACCTAAAATAAAGGTAAAATTGCTCTCTCACTGAAAGAACAAATGGCATAAATAGCAGTAAAAATTCTTTCAGACGTTTGAAGGTCAAGCGGTTGGTTGTTTTCTGTCCTAAAAATCAAATAAGGAAAAATTAGGACAATAAATATTTTAGAAAGGCTGCCTGAAACACTGAGTAAACGGGGAAAAAATTCCATCATGCAACATTACAGTAACTAAGGGCCATCCAAAAACTTTGACATTCGCGGAAATTTGAGTTAAGCGAGGTCAAAATATCGAGAGTCAACAGTATGTGGTTCATTTGAATTGCTACTCCACTCCCACCTCCAGCCAGAATGTTTTCTATTACGGCCCTACATAGTAGGGTGGGTCGAAAAAAAATAATTATTTTTTTTCGAAACGCTATACCGCGGAAAACTTGCCTCTAGGGTAGGTAAGTAAAATGCAGATTAAACAGAGGAAAAATATTGAGTCCCCAGCTAGCGCATTGTACTTGAAATTTCGATTTTTTTTGAAAATTAAGTCATTTTCCAAATTTTTTTGCAATACTAAGTCAATAATATTTTATTCCGCTATAGTGATAATCCTTTACTAAAATGGTTGAAAAACCCATAAAGAACGTTAACTGGTCAAAATCGTTCAATTTGCGTTGGCGCAAAAGACTCAAAAATCGGTAAATTATTGCGTTTCATGCTCGCAGCAATTCTAGTGGGCCTCGTTGCCCGTTGAATGGCAGTCATTACTGTTCAATGTATCAAGCTTTTCAATGCATTTCCCACATGGAAATTAGTTCGTCCAAGGAATTTGAAAATGAAATTGATAAAAACTAGGCATAAAGATTCTGAATAGCATGCTTGAACCAAGTCACCTCGGCAGATGCGCATAATATTGAAAAATACTGCATTGAACTGTGATCGCTCCAGAATTTCGAGCAGAACAACGGCCGTTGAAGCTTCAAGTATGATGAAAGATATGAATATCGTTACTAATGACGGCCACTCTCACATTATTAACAAAAGTAAAATTAGAAGGGAAAAAAGCATAACGTAGTGAACTTTAAAACCAATGCATTGAAGAACGCAGTCCGCTCTAAGGACTTTTTTGACGGAAGGACGAATAACGCCCTTGTAATTCAGAACATTAACCAAAAACACTTAAAACCCCAACCATACATAAAACAGTAACATTATTCTTTAATTAAAAAACATGGATCTGTGTGTTTGTTGATCACATTACACCATTAAGTGAAACTGCTCAGAACATTGCTGATAGCATTATCTCTAATCTGACTGAGTGTCGTTTTTCCTTAGACGAACTAGATGTATAAAAGTTACGGCACAGTTACTAACCAGGGTTGGAGAAAATATTTATGTGTTTTATAGAACAACAAAACACCTCTACAGTGGAGAGTTCGCCTTTGCACTGTAACGAGTTGTCTTTGTAGAGCATTTATTCCAAGCCTTAAAATGTGAAACGACTATGCTAAAATCATTTAGTAGCTAATTAGTATCCATCTTCATAAGTGCAAAAAACTTCCAATACTGGATTTTGAAGTACCAGGCATTGATTCCAATTTGTAAACAAAGAGCAACAATACCTGTGTGCATAAGTTCTGTTATAAAGTCAGGCAGCTGCACTGTGGACTTTACTGCTCGCGAACCAGGTCCTCGTTCCCACTCACGATAGATGACAACAGCTAACAGTTTTGAGACTATATGTAAGTGCGGAAACCCCTTCAGATAATCACAAACTGTTAGTATGTTTTAATTCTCAATCATACATGTTTGTATGACTCAAATTAAAAACAAAAGCCGATACAAAACAGATGGTCCTAACACATATTTTTGAAGCAAATTAAATCCATAAGATTGCTATGGGAGAATTTGATTAGAGTAGTTGATCCTGTGATTTAAAGAAATGCATTGTTTGCCTATCCAGAGCACTTGTTTCTTAGGATGATAGTGGATGCAGGAAAATACATCAGTAAGTTAGGTTTCAGAAAATTATAAAAACTAGAAAATAATCCCGCAAACCAGAATCAATAAGGTATTTTCGGTCATAAAAATTAGCCTTCAGGCAACGAACTGCACAGAAATAATTAATCGGATCACTATTACACTTACACCACTTCCATTTTTTCCGAAGAGTTTCTGATGATTAATCGTGGGCTAAAATCACTGCTGGTGAAACTGGTGACAGATGGGTAAGTTCTTATTTAACACAAAACAGCTAAAAAAATCGTCTTCGGAAGAACCGAGATGGTTTAATAAGATCTACCCTTTTAATCAAAAGATTCAATGCCAAAGTTTTGCAGCAAGTACAGCTTCGACTAAAACACACAAAAATAGTGAGACTTTTGCAATGCAGTAAATATGTTACTGTAATAAAAAAACAAGATTAATGTGTTCTTTTAGTACCTTTTCTATGCTTACTTCATTACAATAAACTGTAGTGTAAACTAAAAAAGTAGTTATCTTTTAACACACAGAGCTCAGAATAATTTACTACATATTCCTTTAAGGTTCTAGTATGTACCCTAAATGCAATAATTTACCGATTTCCGAGTCTTTTGCTCTACCGCAAATTGAATGATTTTAACCGGTTAACATTCATCATACTTGAAGCTTCAACAACCGTTGCTCTGCTCGAAATTCTGGAGCGATCACAGGTCAATGCAGTATTTTTCAATATCATGCGCATCTGCCAAGGTAACTTAGTTCGAGCGTGCTATCCATAATCTTTATGCCCAGTTTTTATCAATTTATTTTCAAATTCCTCGGACGAACTAATTTCCATGTGGGAAATGCGTTGAAAAGCTTGATACATTGAACAGTAATGACTGTCATTCACCGGGCAACGTGGCCGACTAGAATTGCTGCGAGCATGAAACGCAATAATTTACCGATTTTTGAGTCTTTTGCGCCACCGCAAATTAAACGATTTTGACCAGTTAACATTCTTTATGTGTTTTTCAACCATTTTAGTAAAGGTTTTTCCTTGTAGCGGAATAAAATATTATTGACTTAGTATTGCAAAAAAATTTGGAAAATAACTTAATTTTCGAAAAAAATCGAAATTTCAAGTGCAATGCGCTAGCTGGGGACTCAATATTTTTCCTCTGTTTAATCTGCATTTTACTTACCTACCCTAGATGCAAGTTTTCCGCGGTATAGCGTTTCGAAAAAAAATAATTATTTTTTTTCGACCCACCCTACTACATAGCTCACCCGACTTAAGAGTAGCCCCTTAAAAAGGGTCACGTCAAAAAAAAATAGGGTAAAAGCACCAGTAGTCGGCCATTTAAGACATCTTTTGTTGATCTTGGCTAACCTAGAACTTTCAGTTATCAATACAGCAACAAAAACAAGGTGAAACTTTAGAATGAACCTTTCTGATCGTGAATCACCTACTTGTTTCAGAAATTAAAAAAAAAAATCTGTTAAAATCCAATCTGTTGTCAACACTAGTAAATGCTCCAGTAGTCGGCCATAGAATCATCTTAGCTGAAAAATAATCAGAATCACAATCTTGGATGACGGCCACACCATTCAAAATGAAATGACTCATTACTAATTCAAAAAAAGTACCCAAACTTAACTGCCACTGATGGCTGATGATTGAGAATAGGTGCATGAATGTGTTAATGCGTGATATCTGATTTTGAATTAAAAATATACTATTTATAAGGAGTTTTATGTCATTGTGGCCAACTACTGGAAGACTGGCAGACTACTGGAGCACTTACCCTACTTCAACTATCAATTAAGCATAAAATTGAAAAACCAACCTCTACTACTTGATCATGAACTCTAATCTGTCCACATAAGTCTGCCACACTTCCTTTAGCAATACTCTTCACAAATATGCCGGAAATATCTTCTGCAAGAGAAAAAAATATTAACAGACAAATAAATCAGTAATATTAATCATTAGTAGACACATTATGTGTTTTCTGTAGCAAAATCAAAGAGAAACCTGCTGGAATTGAAGTTTAGTACAATGGAGAAGATCAAGTAAGCATGCCTCTTTGTTCCATATAAATACTAAAAATACAAAGAGTTAGCAGTCAAACTGATTTTCATGAAATTTGTAATATACAGTCAAGTCTCCATATAACGAACACTCTATTTAGCGAAGTTCTCTATATAACGAAGTATTTTCTGTGACACAGAAAATTTCAGTAAAAAAGCATGTAAATTTGTCTCCCTTTAACGAATATCAAATGGCCCAATTTCTCTATTGCGAAGTTTTTATGGGAGAAAGTTTCAATGTTTTGGAAGATAGAAGTCTTTCTTCTACTGCTTTTGTGAAGGCCCACTTCACACATGTGAAGAAGTTTATGAGCAAAGTGTGTCCAAAGTGCAGCAAAAATCACGAACTATTTTCAAAGTAAAACTAGAGTCGTCGACCAAGTTCAGGTTTGATTCTTTTAATTTATTAATGTAAAAATTTGCAAAAATTCACCAATTATACCACAGATGCGAGTAGTATTCCTGATACAATTTAATAAGTTAATAAATTAATTTAATAAGTTTTATTTCTTAATTCATTCACTGCGTTACATTTATATCTTCAAAATATGCACATTATTTATTTTTTGCTAAAATGCATTTATTCTAAAAATAGTAAGGTGAGAATTAACCTAATGTACTACTTACACATGTATAGATCCTATTGCAAAATTAAGCATAGAAATTTACTATTTTCTTTATTGCGAAGTTTCTATATAACGAACATTTTCAATGGTCCCTTGCAACTTCCTTATATGGAGACTCGACTGTAATATAAAAAAAGATAGAAAGTAGAGGAAGTGGAGGAAACGTGTGAAAAATAGAGGATGAAGTCCAGTACACAGCTTCATGGGAATAAACAAGTGTATAGCTAATATCATTCTGCTGCTGGGATTTTTTTTTTTTTAATCAATATTTTCTTCACTTCCTTTTTGAAATAAAATACTGCATTCCATGAAACACATTTCCTTCTCAAATTTTAAACTGAACTCTACTTCAATCAACATTCAAACATTTTTCAGTTTTCTGATTAATAATACATATATCTTGCATACATAATACATATATCTTGCATACATATATGTATTCATGTAAAATGTACATGATACATGTTTATGTACATTATACATACACAAGTATGTACAACCAAAAATTCCATTTAGGTCATCTGTAAGTCTATGAGGTACATATTTCTCCTCAAGTTTTAATTAATAAAGAGAAGATCTTTAAAGAATAAATGAAATATTGATAGCGATTTCATAAAGTAAAAACTATTTTCAAGGTTCCATGCACAACTGAAAGCGAAGGGGAAAAAGTAATAAATACTTAATACGACTAGTGCAGCAAACACACAATAAATACTTAAATAATCACCAAGCAGAGCTGTTAAATATAAGATTATTAATAACACTAATACATCACAATCATTTTTTTTTATCTTTCAGAGTTAAAAACGGGATTTTGAGAATGTAATAAACTGGATTTTTACTGGTGTCACAAAAAAAAAAAAAAAATCAGATGAACTTACCCCTTTCACAAACATAACCAGCAACTATTATCCCCAAGCCTTGGTGATCTTTAACCAAGTTTACTTCAAAGCATTCCATGTCCATTCTTTCAGTCTTATCTTTGTAAACAACTGTTTCTTTCTGCAGATACAAAAAAATAAAATTTATTAATTAGCCTTGGTGAACTGAAGGAAGCTGAAAACAAAATACAACCATTTTACACATTTTTAGAAATAGCATTTTTATGAGCATTTAATGCTTCAGAAATTCCTAAACATATGGTTTTTTTGGTCCATGTTTTATTTGAATTTGAAGTAGAAGGCCTGCAATTATGGAGTCCTCATTATTTAAGTCCCAAACTTAAATTTCACAAAAGTGTGTAGCCAGGGCCCGATTAAGATATCACGGGGCCCTAGGCCAAATACTTTTTTGGGGCCCCCTGTACTGAGGCTTTGCAATTTTAGGCATAGGATAAAACAAATTTAGGCATTGACTACAGCAATTTTAGCCATTTGGGGGCCCCTAAACTGTGGGGGCCCTAGGCCGCGGCCTAGTTGGCCTATTCAGTAATCAGGCCCTGTGTGTAGCCTTTAAAATGAAACACTACTTAATATTGTCATTTGTACACTTTGGGGGCAGTAAATTTTTCTTGTGGACATGTGTTACTACATATCACATTAAAGTAATAACAAGAAGTTCTGTCAAGAACTAAACGAGCCTACTTTCCCGTACATCGACATCGGCATTCTCGCATCTGATCATTATTCTCTTGATTATCTGAGACTTAAAATTATGTCAAACATACCTTTTTACTTTCTTCTATATCTAATATATAGAAGAAAGTATTGGTTTCGTGAAAATTTTCGAATGTCGAATTTTGACGGATTTGCACGTTTTGAGGTGCGCTGAGTCCATTTCGACCATTTTTAGAAAATGTCTGTCTGTCTGTCTGTCTGTGTGTGTGTGAGTCTGTATGTGTGTGACCAGTTTTTGTGGCCGCGCTAGAGCAAAAACTACTGAATGAAATCGAACAAAAATTTTTGCACATATGTACCACCATGTGAACTGGTGCACCTGACTTTTTTTAGCGAATTCCTCCAAGGGGGGTGGAGCAATCGCACGTGTTCTGCGCGGGGGTGATTGCTATATCTCAGGAAGTAACCGGCGGAATCAAACGAAAATTGGTCCATAGATAGACCCTACTGAGTACAGGTGCTGATTCAATTTGTTTGTCAATATCTCCAAGGGGGGTGGAGCAATCGCACGTGTTCTGCGCAGGGGTGATTGCTATATCTCAGGAAGTAACCGGCGGAATCAAACGAAAATTGGTCCATAGGTAGACCCTACTGAGTACAGGTGCTGATTCAATTTGTTTGTCAATATCTTGAAGGGGGGTGGAGCAATCGCACGTGTTCTGCGCGGGGGTGACTGCTATATCTCAGGAAGTAACCGGCGGAATCAAACGAAAATTAGTCCATAGGTAGACCCTATTGAGTACAGGTGCTGATTCAATTTGTGTGTCAATATCTCAAAGGGGGGTGGAGCAATCAAAAGTGCTTATTTTGTCACTGCACCTACTGTATCTCGGGAAATATTGCAGCGATTTGAATGAAATTTGGAATAACACTAACCCAATATGGAAGCAAGCATCGATTAAATTTTGGCGCCAATCGCCCCAGGGGGAGGGTGGGGTGATTTTTGCGCTTAGTCAACAATGCGAAAAATTACTTCATTAAAAAATCGCTTTCACGCTATTTAATTATCAAAACAGCTGAAAACTTTCAATGATTTGAAATTTTTAACTGTTGCCAATTTCTTTTTACTAACAAACAAAATGTTTGCAATTTATCTAAACAAGGCTTTTGCAATGATTTCCAATTTCGCTCATTGATTCTGCATTTGCAGGGTTATTACGATAATTGGGAAATTGGCGCTGTCTCCAACTACTCGGGCGAGTACGTATTTTATTTTGTAACCGGAATTCATAAGATAGATATAGAAGAAAGTTTCGTGACGGCCACGACAGCTAGTTAGCACTTAGAGCTGATTTCGAAAAGCAAAATATACCCCTTTCATCAGATGAAATAGACACGTAAAAAGTAATTAACGAATAAATAAAGTTTTGTCGCACCTTTTAAAGAGTAACTGTTACAGTTCCTCCGTAGAAAAAATCCTCCATCGTTTTCAAAAAAAAAAATAAATATAATAATAATAATAATAAAATAAATAAATAAATAAATAAAAGTACAAAGAGCATCAAAACACATTTTATCAAAGAAAGAAAAAAAAAAGAAAAAAAAACTCGTCCGTTAATAAAATGTCTCGAATTTCACTTTTAATCTGTTGCCAGTTGTTAAATATAAATAAAGAATAAAATGTTCTCGTGAATGAAAAATTTTTGTTACAAAAAAAACATCGTCTGCCAAAAAATAATAATAATAATAAATAAAATAAAACAAATGAATAAATAAACAAAAAAATCGTCTGCACAGTCAGTAATTTTTTTTCTGAGCCTGCATTTCCGCCATGTTTGCGGAGTCGGAGTCGGAATCAGAGTCCTCACAGAAGATTACTCAGAAAAGTACGTTACAAATATTATTTATCAAAACCATTTTCTTACAAAGTTAGTTTGAAGGAAATCCGACTTTAAGTTCAGGATCAACATTCAACTTAAATTCCCCGTAGACGCTAATGTTAATTTTTTTTTCTGAACGGTTCAATATTGAACGAAAAATGGTTCAAATCAAAAAGCGAAATATGGGAATATATGGGAAAGCCTCTCCGAGATCTTTCAAACAAAAAAAAGTTTTTTCCATTCGGACGGTTCACTCAAAAGTTATTAGGTGGGGAAAGGTTGCTTGAGTGGTTCAATGTTGAACGAAAAATCGTTCAAATCAAAAATGTAGATACGGGAATGAAGTATCCTTGAAAAGATCTTTCGAACAAAAAAAAGTTTGTTCAAATCGGATTGTTCACTCAAAAGTTAGCATCGCGGGACCGGTTGTTTGAACGGTTCAAAGTTGAACCAAAAATTGTCCAAATCGAAAAATCAAATATGGGAATGAGCTGCACTCGCTGAGATCTTTCGAACAAAAAAAATTTATTCCATTCGGATGGTTCACTCAAAAGTTATTAGGTGGAGAAAGGTTGCTTAAACGGTTCAATGTTGAACCAAAAGTGTTCAAATTGAAAATTTAAATACGGTAATAAAGTATCCTTGCCGAGATACTTCAAACATAAAAAAGTTTGTTTAAATCGGACTGTTCATTCAAAAGTTATTAGGGGTGACAGCTTGATTGAGCGGTTCAATGTTGAACGAAAAATTGTTCAAATCGGAAATGTAAATACTGGAATGAAGTACCCTTGAAAAGTTCTTTCCAACAAAAAAAAGTTTGTTCAAATCGGACTGTTCATTAAAAAGTTAGTATCGCGGGACCGGTTTTTTGAACGGCTCAAAGTTGAACCAAAAATTGTTCAAATCAAAAAAACAAATATGGGAATGAGCTGTACTCGCCGAGATCTTTCCAACAAAAAAAAGTTTGTCCAAATCGGAATGTTCATTCAAAAGTTATTAGGGGGGGACAGACAGACCGACCCACAGACCGACCGACCGACCGACGCACAAATTCCCCATCTCAATACCCTACTTTCAAATTTTTAATTTTTCGATATTCATTTTACCTTTTTACTTTTTTAACTAGGCGATATTTTTTGGACTTGGCGATATTTTTTTTAACTTGGCGATATTTTTTGGACTTGGCGATATTTTTTAGATGCATTAAACTACTTTTAATACTTTTTTCGTCTTTCTTTTATTTTTAACGGGAAAGTAGGCTAAAAAGGAAGAAAGCAAAAGAAAAGAAAGGTTCTAGTTTTGTAAAAGCAAGAATTAACAATATTATTTTAAGTAGACAAAATGCAAATTATGGCATCATTTAACAATTCAATCACAGAAAACATTAAGTAAAGAATGATAACTATTAAGAGCCTACATTTTTATATTTTTTATAAAATAGACAATATTTGTAAAATACTATCATTGTTAATCAAAATAAATTTAGAACAAATTATTGAACAAAATAGTTGGTCAATAATAAAAGATTTAGAAAAATAAAATTAAACCTTTATGCCCTGACGGTACTCAGAAGTACCGCTCATATTAATTAAGTATTATGAGTCCTAAAAAAATGGCTGGAATCATGCTGGTATTTGAAAGTGCCATTCCACTTTGCTGAGAGGCTGACAGATGGTACCTGCAATTGAGAAGAGTTTTCTAGGGTGCCTTAAGGTGTAGGGGTCCTTAAACCCTAGTGATTCTCAAAATTTTATACTCTGCATATACAGGGTGTCCACTCTAATCGTGGACCAATAGCTAATTTCTAAACCGTTAGAGATAAGCATATAGTTTATTTAGGAAAAAATCTCAAAATTACGAAAGGAATTTTGGGTCTATTCAATGTTTTTCAAAAAATCAAATTTTGAAAGAGTTACAAAATTTAAATTTTTATACAGCCCCCCAGTCCTATCAATCATATTTAGTAAAACATTCTTGACACTGTAACGTTTAAAACTAAAAAAAAATCACTCTTCTACCACAAAAATTGACCGAGTTATGACGTTTTGAAAAATCAAGATTTTGAAAGATTTCGCATACGGTCCCTTAAGCGATCTCTCGATGACGTCATGAACTAATGCAAAATCTTGATTTTTCAAAACGTCATAACTCGGTCAATTTTTGTGGTAGAAGAGTGATTTTTTTTTAGTTTTAAACGTTACAGTGTCAAGAATGTTTTACTAAATATGATTGATAGGGCTGGGGGGCTGTATAAAAATTTAAATTTCGTAACTCTTTCAAAATTTGATTTTTTGAAAAACATTGAATAGACCAAAACTTCCTTTCATAATTTGGAGATTTTTTCCTAAATAAACTATATGCGTATCTCTAACGGTTTAGAAATTAGCTATTGGTCCACGATTGGAGTGGACACCCTGTATATCATTTGACATATTTTCAACTTATATAAATATAAATTAATTGCCAAATTATTTCAGAGCAGAAAGAACTAAAGAATAGAACCTTAAGATATAGACAGCACTGGGATTTAACAAAAGACATGGCATAGTAGTAGACATTGCATATTGTTACAAATTTTGTGAATAGTGGTTATTTTGATATTATTGTTTCCCTCTTTTTTTTTTTAATTTTGTGTTAATTCCATGAAACTTCACTTAAAATTGTCGTAGTTCTGTTGTAACTTTACCTATAAGTTGTTTTCCCTCCCTGTATAAGGGAACTCAAATAGAATGAAAAATACTGAAATTATGTCGCTGTGAGCAATACAAAATTGTGGATACATTATACTATACTTGCAAGTTCAAACATGAGCTTTTGGTTCAATATAGCCAACTATTTTAATTGGATTCATGAAATTAATTGGTAGATGTTAAATTTAACTTGTGATGCCCAATTTTTTTGCTCTGCGTTCAGTATTTTGCTATTTCAAAAAATACTAAATTCAGTAAAAATACTGAAAATTCACATGTCTGAACTATTTTTGCCACTTTAGCAAAAACTTGCAAAAAGGTATTTTTGCAGGGACGGTTTTTTCCACCTTCAGCAAAAACGTGCCAACCCTAGAATACAATATACTCCAATAAAAATCACTTGACGAAACTCCGCACGGAGCCGACTCACCACGGAGGCGGTAGATTCGGAGCAGTACACGTCCTGGAGCACGGGATCGTTGAAACCGTCCGGCCGGTAGATGCCGAGCTGCTGTTCAAGTTCGTCGGGTTCGTTGAGGATGCGGGTGGGAACGATGGCCGAGGAGCTCTGCATCAGGTTGTTGTCTTCCGGGGAGGAGGGTTCCACCGGCCTGGCCACGATCAGGTGCACCTTGAAGGGGAAATGGAATAACTTACAGTGGACTCTCACTTATACCGCATCATTTATGCCCCTTTTTCACCTATGCGACGATTTTAAATGGTCCAAGCACTAGGGATGCACCGATAAGCAAATTGGCCGATTACCGATTACTTGGCAGTTGATAATCAGCTGATTAATCGGCTGAGCCGATTAAAGATAAGGATGTTTGTTTTTAATACGACCAATTTTACAATCCCTGTTCTTTCTCTCTTACACAATTCCGAGTTGAGAAATAGTAAGTAATTTATTTCTGAGAGAAGATTTTTTTCGATTTTCCTAATTTTCACAAATAATTTCAATATTTTATCAAATTTCTAAGAACCAATTTTCATATTTTTGTCAATAATATTACATTAAGACATCGTTAATTATGTTAATTGGGCATAAAAATTCCAAAAAAAAGGGGGGTGTCTGTGGGGAGCACTTCAATTTCGGAGTAATTTTAATTTAAATTTTTAATAATTAGTAGCAATTTAATTCAAGACTTTTATTCTTGAAAATTAGAGGTTATCTAAAAGCACTGTACTAAGGAGAAAACTATAGCCACATGAAAAATGTTGCAACATTGTCAATACGTATGTTTATTCAAAGTAAGAGAATAAATTTATTAAAAATGTTATATCAACTGTGAGGGCTATTAGTACTCTTAAAAAATTTGTTCATCATAGTTTCTTAGTGAAGGTATAATTTAAAGAATAATATTTAAAAGCATTTTTTCAGCCGAAGAATCGGCCTAATTTTGCCGATTATTAATAATCGGCAAAGTGGCCGATTATGGCCGATTAATCGGTACTGCAGATTAATCGGTGCATCCCTGCCCAGCACATTCCATAGCAAAATAATGATAGTATCACTCGTTTATGCGTCGCTCTAAAGATAAATATTTCACTCATGCGCCGAATTTTCCCTAAAATGTAAACAAAAAATTGCTTCTTTAAAAAATAAGGCATTTTCCTTCAATTCCTCTTCAATTTTTCGTCTTCATTGCTCACGGAAGGCATTTTTCCTGCATAAACTACAGTTCGGAGAGGGACAATCATCTATTATGCATCGTTAAAAAAGGAACAGTTTGTAATTAGGTATGCTACAGTTTTTGTTTTCTCTTTATCACTGTAGTTACGTTACTGTAATTGCCAAACCGTAGTAATATGTCCCTTTATATATATAGAAATATTCTTATTCATTCTCTCATTTGAACCTATGTTGTGTTTTAGTCCTTTGAATAGGACTTTCCTTAGGCCGGCGCATAAGTGAGAGTTCACTGTATCTGTTTTGGATAAAAACCAACACTATATTTTGCTCGAAAAGCAACTTGCTGCTTGCAAGCACAGAATAAAACACAACTGACTACAGAAAAGAAACAACACACACAAGGCAAGTAGAACAGTCAAAGACAGTTGCATGCCCATCCAACACCCAATGGGTGAACAAAATCATCGCATGTAAATTAGCTTTGAGCTTTTGACCAACCAGATGTCAGCTGAGGTCAAGGCAAGGAATACCTAATATAATCAAAGCCTCCTAAATACTAAATGCCTATTGCTTTCTGTTTTTTAACAGACCAAAAATTTGCAAATTGTTCCGGACACACTACCGTTTATCAAAGTTCCTCGGAACAAAGAAACTCTCAGAGAAATTAACAATTGGTTTATTTTCAAATTATTGGGTTATTGGGTTCAAGTGAAATTTTCAACCCCGTCCTCTAAAGAAAAAAGACTTTTTTTACAATATATGTACCGCCCGGTTCCTAAAGGTTAAAAATAAATTAATTGTTGCCGTTTGGACAAAATAAATAAAGGCCTGTTTGAAAAATAACCAGATAAGACAAATTCTATAAAAATTCCTAACAAGAAAGAAAACTCTACCCACCTGTGAACCGCACTGTCGCAGTACCATGGCCACCTGCTCGGAGCCCATCCCCCTCAGGTTGATGTCCCCGATCTGGATGATGTGGTCGCCTATCTGGAGACGCCCATCCTGGGGAGAGACACATACAGTATATCAGTACAAAAAGTACCAATGTCAGGGATGAAAACAGCTCAAAATCAAAAAAGAGGAAAAATTGAGGGGCTAAAAATTTAAATGCATTTCTTTTTTTAATATTATACGAAATTAAATTCAAGCAAGATTTTCTCTTAATTAGTGCAATGAAATTGAGAGTAAAATCGGTAGATTGAAAGAATTTTTATTTGTTTTAAAAACTTCTAAATAGTTTATTCCTTATTTATTTTTGAATCATCCACAACATTGTAGAAACAAAAAAAAAGTGTAGGTGGGTGCAATTTTACATGAATTAAATTACATTCTCAAGAAATGAATTCTTTAACTAATATTGTAAGTAATATTGCATAGTACTGTATGGTCTTCAGTTATTTTGATAAATTTTTGAAGATCAAAATCATTTTCAAGATTTTTTGACTAAGTTCTCGAATATTATTGCTGAATTTCTTCCTCCTACAACACAAACTTAAGTTTTTGGCAGCATGCAAAGCGAGAGTGCATAGTACAACAATAATTTTTATGTTTTCTTTGAGGTTTCAATCCTGCTGCATCCTAAAAACATTTCCATTATTTTTTAAGCTGGAAGTAACATCAACCTCTACTACTTTAAATTAACTTATTTGAAGCTTTATTTTAATATTGAGTGATTTTTTTTCTTCTAAACTTGATGAAGCATTAATTTTTAGATCGCACAAAGAAAGAAAAAATACAAAAAGCGGAAAATCGCGGATCCGCTGAAGATTTTCATCCCTGCAATGTTAAATTAAGACATTTTTTTTAAACCGACTTGGACTGTTAATCTCATAGTAAAATACATTTTGCAGATGATGAACACATGTAAAATTTAATTGCATTTAAATTTTTCTAGTGAAACATGAGAAACCCGGGAAAGGTTATCCTTTAGTCAACAAGTGGTACAGCTGTTGTTGAACACGGACAAAAAGTGTTCTTTTCTTCACCTTGCAACACCTCTTAGCATTATGCCTTAGGTTTTTCCAGATGGCCCCTCCCTCGCATATATGTGATTACTTTCAAAACAATTTGGCTGAAAATATTTGACACGTTGTGACTGGTTCGTTTGACGAGCAGGGCTATTATATTTATTTAGTACAAAAATTTATTGTAATTTTTTATTTTTATCATTTTGGTTTCTCTAACTGTTTTATTTTATTTAATTTTGTATTTTTTCAAATGGAAATTTGCAACCAAGACCAAGCAAGCGAAGAATGCTCACTTTTAAAGCTGGATAGATCACCGTCCCTCCCATTATCTTTGTTTAGATATCGCGGAAATTTTAAATGGAATGGAAAATTTTAGAGCGGATGGGAATTTTTTTCAGGCAAATCGGTAGAAGGACATAGCTATGTTTTGCCAATCAAATTGGCTGATTTCCGCCAATTGACTGAAGAGTCACATGTATGTCCATGTAGTCCAATGGACCCATCTCCAGCATAACCCTAAGAGGTGGAGCAAGGTGGAGAAAAGAGAACATTTTTTGTCGATAAACAGTTGTACAGCAGTTGGATAAAGGTTAAGATATTCACCCCTAGATTTAAATTTGTTACTGGCAAAAGCAGAATAAAAGAGGTAAATCGATACTTCTTTTAAAAGCATTTTTAAAGTTGTCAATAAATGTGTATGAGTAAATTTATCTTCAAAATGGAAAACAAGCAACACGAACAAAGTAGACATAAGTAGAACAGAACAAAGTAAATTTTACTAAAATAAATTTAATGTATTGATATTGTATAGAAACAGGCCCTTCATTTTGGGGTTCAGAGGGGGTGTCAATTCCCCCCCCCCCCGTAACTTTGGGAAATCAATGTATTTACATGGAAGTAGGCCTGGTTTTTGCCATTTTTTGGCAAATTTACTTTGTGCATACACCCTTTGCCCCCCGCCCCCGGAAAAATTCGAAATGACGGTCCTGTGTAGAAATAAAATTAAAGAAACGTGACAAAATATTCATCTAATAACTACCTTATCAGCAACACTTCCAGGGACAATAGTTTTCACGACAACTCCGGTGCTTCTGCCTCCGGTGATGCCGAAGCCCCAAGCTGAGCCGTCGCTGGTTAAATCTATTGCTTCAATCTGTACCCATTCGGTATTTAGCTGAAACAAACTGAAGCATCAATGATGAACGGGCGGGGACCGTACGGCAAGAATCGACACAAAGAAATAGGGATCCAGAAGCTAAACTGATATTGCACATCCAGAATGAAAGGGGCACATCTCAAAAATTGCATTTTTTGGAAATATCTTTAAGGCATACCTTAGTACACCTTACATGACAAACTGACCCATTTTTTCCTAGTGTGAACAGTCGCAGCTAAAAAGCAACCTATGCCCTTATCATTCTGTCAATTCTGCTGATTGTGAAGGGATAATTGAGTATGAAAGGGGCACATCTTTGATAATCAGAATTCGCCAAGCGGAATTGGTGCAAATCATGGTTAGTACTTTTTTTCAAAACCTATTAAGAAAACCGTAATTTTGTTTTTTTTTAATGACACTCTATTTAATTGTTTGTTATTAAGTATAAATTGTTTGTGCACAAGTAATTTATGAAGGGTCCTTTTTTTTTAAAACAAGAAGAATAGTATTATGTAACTTATCATCAAATCATTAGGAATTAAAATTTGATTTAATATAGTTCTGAAATGAAACAGCGATATGTATGTTAAAGTCACGACAAGAACTTCAAAAATTTTTAAAGGGTGTATAAGCCGATGCCCCTAAGAATAGCTATTTTGAGATGTGCCCCTTTCATTCTCCATGAAAATGGAGAATGAAAGGGGCACTTCTCATTAATTACCGACTTATTTAAAATAGGCCGGGAAATGCACACCATAGTCACCTAGCAGAACCTTTAATCAACCAAGCAATGAAAGTCTGGCTAATTGTAATAGTTTTTAAGGCCAGGGCAACAATTTAAAAAAGTTTAAATTTTCAAATCGATTTTTGTTAAATTAATTCAGCAGAGTTCGACAGCATTTCTCAATTAAAAAACAACTTTTATTCTTGACTAGAAGTAAAATAACGAACATGCAACACATTGAACAAATAACGTAAAAACGAAGCACTAAAACTAACATCAAAACATGGAAGAAACTGTACTACTAAAAACACATCATCAAACTACAGAATGCATCACATGACAGATAAGCAAAGACCGTTGCCAAACCTAAATCTCGATAAATAAAAACATTGTTATGCAAATTATTTATGATGGAGCTGATTGTAAAATTGATTTAAAACTTAAATCTAACAATTTTTCTCAAAACAGCTATTTTGAGAAGTACCCCTTTCATTCTGGATGTGCGATATAAGGTATGAAACACTTACAACCATATCTACACAACAGACTAATACATCCAGAACTGAAGCTCTGACAGGTTCCACCTGGATGAACATAGAGACTGCTGATAAATCATTAATGCCCCAGAGTCACTCTGAAAAATTAATTCAATGAAACCATTAGAGATTTATGCAATACACCACCAACTCGGCCATTTCGGTCCATGGACAGCTGTTTCGAGCTTATCCTGCTCTCATCAGCATGGAATACGAAAGTTTAGTCGAGTTGGAGGCAAAAATCCTCTTATAAAGCAAAGAGAGCGAAAAAAAACTGGTAGCTAATGTGAAATTAGAATACCAGCGAGTGACCGCACTTAGTATGGTACAACTCGTAAATTTTGTATGTACCATAGTTGTACCATATGTACCGAGTTCTACCATACTAAGTGCGGTCACTCGCTGGTATTCTAATTTCACATTAGCTACCAGTTTTTTTTTCGCTCTCTTTGCTTTATAAGAGGATTTTTGTCTCCAACTCGACTACTTTCGTATTCCATGCTGATGAGAGCAGGATAAGCTCGAAACAGCTGTCCATGGACCGAAATGGCCGAGTTGGTGGTGTATTGCATGTTTCTGCCTTAGCCCTTGCTTAGGGGCGGTTACTTACTGCTTTATACCATTAGAGATTGCAAAAAATAAAAGTATTTGAAGTAGATGCGCTAGGAAATGAGTATAAAGTAAGACAACCTAGTGTAAAAGTGCAAATAAAAACATTTAAAAAGAACTCAGCAAACAGCTATTTTGAAGCCATCAGACATCATATACAAGCCTCTTCATAATAAAAAGGAATGGTTCACCAATCCGAACCAACGACTCAAGTGAACAAGACAAGAAAACTTGTTTGTCCAGTAATGTTTTTCTGAGCACCTTGTTGTTCTGATGATGTAACATTTCTGATTCACGCCAGTTTGGGTTTATTTATTCCTTCTCACTGACCTGCGAACCATCCTTTTTTATGGACTGATAAAGAGGCTTGTGTTTGACAGTGGCCTCAAAACAGTTGTTTTCTAACCCATTAAAGAGGTTTTACAAAAGAATCTTTAAATTACATTTTTTAGGACCACAAAATTTTAACTTATATAGCAAAGCAATTTGAAGTTAAAGCCTTATTACAATAACAAAGGCATAGCTTAATACCGAAGTTTTTACCTTCATTTTTGAGCTGTATCGTGCTATTGCTTAAGGATTTCCTGGTGGGCTAAACTCATTTTATCTACCAGATGGTTGGAAATCTTGGCTTCTATGAGAAAACACCTGCTACTAGTCAGACCCTCATTTGTGCAATCGAGGGGGGGGGGAGGACTTGACTCGGGGACCCGAGTCAGTAAAATACGATTGCAGGCCATTTTCAATAATGTGAGAGAAAATGATAGGATCCAGGAATTCTTCCAAGCGATTTTTTCAAAATTTAAGTTCCAAAAACGCATTTTAGACGAATTTCGATGATAATGAGAGGTTTGGAGGGCTACCCACGGAAATTTTTAACATTTATTTCCTAAAAAAGAAAAAAAAAGACGATCCTTATTGGTTCTGGGAAGGGGCCCTGCAAGGGTGGCAATGAAGTCTAACTCACAGGAGAATCGTACTTTGTCCTTCTAGGATTTTCCCACCCTCATTTATGCATTTTTTGGACCAACGTTTCAGGGGGGGGGGTGAGGGGTTTGTTCCCAAAACACCCCCCATTGTCAAGCCACTGATTTATATTGAGTATTTTCTCTTTGCGCTGGAAAATTTGAAATGACAGGTCTGCTTTCAGCTCCGTTCCAGACGGATCAGTCCATTGCAATAATGAAATTTGTCTCTGGATGTCATAACTGTTCCTTTACTTGCACTTCTAGCTTAGTCATGGTTTACAAGCGGTAACTTGGCACTTACCAAGCTCATGTTAAAAAATTTCAAAAAGAGAAAGGTTTTAACTTGTTTTTCCCTAACTAAGCAAGAAAAACTAGCCAAGCGTGTCAAAAAATTCATTTCAGTTTCATTACAAGTTTTTTTTTACATTATTCTGATTTTTTTTAAATGAAATCTGTTATATACATTTCAGCATTTTGTGAAATGTGGAAAAAGGAACATTCTCTTTGTAGCATTTAATGCTGCTATTTATTCTATCAGACACTAAACAAATATTTCATAAAAATTTTATAAGCTATTCATTTTTTTTTCTCTTTTCTTTTTTACTTTATGGCATAGAAATTTATCCTCTATGTGAAGCCAAAAATTCATGTAACATTCAATTACAACAAATAGTGATGTCATTTTCCACCAGATGCTTAGCATAGACAGATTCTTCAACTATTTCTTCAGAATTGAATTTTTCAGTAGTGAAGGAATCCTATGATTCTCCACAATACTAAAGACAGGAAAACTTTAAAGAGGGAGTTAGCTCTATGATTTAATCAGTTAACTCTCACAGAAAATTCAAGTACATTTTAAATGAAAAATTTAGCTATATTCTTTATTTTTTTTTTTTTTTTTTAATGGGAGGGGTTCAGCCTCCCCACATCCACTGCCTAGCTGCTTATTAATAGAAACAGACGCTTCATAAAATATAAAAGGGTGAAAATATTTCTGCTTCTCAGATATAAAAGCAATGACTGCTAGTGTTATTTGAAAAGAAAACTTAAAGTTGTTAACTTTTAAAAACTACTATCATAAGATAATGAAAGCCAGAATTCCAAAGGTTATAGCATGTTCTACCCCGAGCTAATTCAGAGCGGAACCAACATCAAAATAAAAACTTAAAAAACACTAATCAAACTTTTTATCTCATACACAGAACAAAATTGTTATTCCATAATTCCTTAACAATTGACATTCGCTAGTATCTATGAACAGACTATGTAAAAGAAATAAATGGTACTGAAACTTTACTTAAAACTATTAAAATTATAATTGTATTTTCAGTCTGATTGAACAAGTAAAGATTTTAAAATATAGGCTGGTTCAAAAAATTCGAAATGAAGTTGTGATACCAGAATAAGTTCCCTTCTGAGCTTGAAATATGAGAGAAAAAATCTAATGCAAAGGCGAAAAAGATGTACATTTTTGAAGAAATTTTTCAGAAAAGGGTTTTCAAAAAATACTCGAACAAACTAAGTTCTTCGAAAACACAAAATTGTTTACCTGTGCCGCTTTCAAATGAAAGCAGAATTATATTAATCAGAGTCGATTGCTGAAGCTTTGAGAATCAACTCTGCAGAAATGGGTTTAAGATTCAAAAGAGAATGATTGAGAATAATTTTGTACTTCCATGGTCCGGAAAAATTTAATACAGTACTCATAAATCTTCCGCATCCTAAAACTGTTTTGATTTTATAAAAATCATTTCTTTCCGGTTACAGTTTAGCATTCATATGTCATTTCCTTTGTCGATTCAGTCGGGCCATACCTGTTATTTACTTGCATAACTCGATGTTGAAGATTATTTTGGAAGTTATAATACCTAATATTTATTCTTTCTTTAAAAGTTTGGCCAGACATATAAATTTTTAATAAATTAGTCTTCTTCCGTACCTTTCGGAGAAAAATACTTCAACTATAACTTTGATAGAATTAGTTTTGTTGACATTTAACAAAAAGATTATTTTTAGATTTAAGAATGTTTGTAACTGCATTTATTTGCATTACTTGATTGCATCAAAATATTTAAAGCTTGATTTTCCAAAGCAGTGCCAGGAAGTGCTTTACAAATTTCCAGAAACATCAATATGGCAAATTTCAAAATTGTCCCTCCTTCCTTAAAAAGTCTTCAACCCTACTTAAAGGTTGCTGACGAACATGAAAAGCGTGATCCATCTATTACATATTGGTGTAAGAAAACTACATGAAAATAAATATTAAAAAATTACAATGTTTTAATCGTAGTTCCTTGAAAATTTGGCGCAATATTATCTGGTTTATGGTTGACTAATTAGCAGCAAATTTCTTTTATAAGTTGTATTTTTTGATGCTATTTACCTTATACTTTACAACAGTAAAATAGTTCACCTGTTTTTTGTGTCCCTCCACTTTACACCTTATTGATGTTTCGATAATATAGTTGTCCTGCCCTACATTTTGTTGTATATTTTATTAGATTGTAGGTCACAGTCTCAATAGGTTCTCTTGTGGTTAATTTTGTAAATATTTTCAGTGTCCCTCTGAAACCCAGAACTTTATTTTATTATTTTATTTTTTTTATTTATTTAATTTTACTTTTTTAACTGGGAGGAGGGAGAGGCTAATAAATAATAGACAGCAAAAGTTTCTTATAAAAGAATAAAATAACCCACTTTCTACTGGTTTTTCTGTTGCTTATGTAAACTATCTATCAGTTTTATCAACTAGTGCTTTGTAGGGTAGAAATTTAGTGTTGTGCTTAGAGATGTACTGGGTAACACTTTGCCCGAGTTCTCGGTATGACACTTATTTCACTGCAATTTAAAATACAATGACTTTGATTGTTAAAATATTTTCGTAGCATGATTTTATTTTTATTTTTTTCCCCTAAATATTGCTTGACCCAGAATAGTCACAACCTTTTTCTTACGATTATAAAAATGACTTAATTTTACTTTTATGTGTTGTTATCACTATGCCAAGAACTTGAATCAGCCACAATGATGATTTAAAAAATTCGTAACAGAAGTTTTCAAATGGTTCAAAATAAATTGGAGTATAGTTTAAAGATTTCTTTTTCTCAATCTATGAATATTCATCTTTGGGATCACATTGAACTGTTTCTGGCCAAAGGTCAATTTAACACACTAATATGTGATATGGAAACGATAATTACACGCAAATGTGCATTCATGAATTTGCAACATAGAACGGACACAGGCAATAGCTAACTTTTACCATGCATTGATCTTACAAGTGAAGATTTTTTATTTTTTGACTCGTTTTTAGAATACAGTTGAATTTGTGAATAAAGCAATTGTAAATTTCTCAATCATTTCGTTATCTTGAATAATATTCAAATTTTACAACTACTCAGCATTGTGCAAGTACCTGATAAACATTTGGCTGAGTGCGGAGTATTTACCTACTACTTGGTACATCACTAGTTGTACTTGATGAACTTGAGCGTTAACATGAAGGCTACATGAGAGAGAATGATTATAAGATTTTGCTTTATTGAAATGGTATGTGCCTCCATCTCGGTTATTGTCTATTCCAGGCTGATGAGTTCATAATAAGAACAATGAACAGTCTGGATGGCATAACTGCATGTGAGTCGTGGATGCAAGACCTTCCGTTTGGGACGGATTTCCGTCTCGACAAAATCTCCAAGACGGTCCATGGGACGGAAAAAAATCGATCTCATTCCTTCAATATTTACTTCCAAAGAAAACAAAACTGAAGGGAATATAAAATCAGACTTCTTAAAAGTACATTTTAATCATTATTCCAATCCAAAACTACCTGTATCGAGGCCTTTCTTTCTCTTTCTGAATAAACGAACTGCAATGGCATAATTCCTTTGTCGGTGAGTAAATTAAATGCCGTTGTGCGATAGATTTAAAGTGTAAATCCAACATAAAAAAATGCACAAATATGCAGGTATACTGCAGACACGTGTTTCGGGGCTACAAGGAGCCCCTTTTTCAGTGCAAGAAGTGTGAGCTTTAGGATGAAGAATCATCCGATAAAATATCTTTTATCGGATGATTCTTCATCCTAAAGCTCTCACACTTCTTGCATTGAAACACGTGTCTGCAGTATACCTGCATATTTGTGCATTTTTTAACGTTGGATTTATACTTTACCTCCTTTGTCGGTGTTGATTCTCTTCGACCCCATCCATTCCGTTACCTCAACTTCATCAAATATGACCTACAATTTCGTTTTTAGGATTTCATTTTCTGTGCCTCCTCCTCTAACGTCGTCAAAAATTACCCCACCTTATCCTAATATCACTAAACAACGTCTAAAAATAGGTTTTTTGAACTAAAGTCTGGACAAATCTCCCCCCCCCCCTCGATTACTATACTTAAAACTATGATCTTGCTGTTAAAAGTAAAATTAAGTCCCCCCCCCCGCCCCAGTTTAGACAATTTAATAAACAATATATGTTTTTTTTTTTCTTGGGTATGCATGGGGGAGGGGGGGGGGTCTTAAATATTTTCCGTCTTAGAAGCATGGCCTTACTTGCACCCATGATGTGAGTATGAGAATGCTTCTAATATTTTTTATAATATAGGTCGATTTTATGCTGTCCAGCATGGACTGAAAAACAGTGCTAGATCGCCAGAAGTCAATGCTTTCTTCATTCAAGTTATGGATTGGCTCGAAAAGGTAACATCTTTTTATTTTATTTATTTATTTATTTTTTGTGAATTTTTATGTCGTTATTATGTTACTTGTTTTTTGTATTGATTACAGGGGTGATTGTGTTCCGGTATTTTCCCGGATTTCCGGTATTTTTTTTTGATCGATTCTGGTATTTTCACGGTCGAAAATACTGGAAATAAAATATTTTTAATTATGCTTTTATCTTACCACCTTCGGTATTTTTTTTTTTTTTTTTTTGAATTTTCGGTGATTTTCCGATAATTACTAGTAATATTCATCGAGCAAAAATGTTAAGATGCCATTCTATTGTTTTTGACTAGAAACTATTTGAAACTATTCGAATGTATGAAATGTGTCTTGTTTGTTTATGAAAGACAATTTATTATCAAATATGTATAATTATAAAATTAGGTGTGCTTAAATAATAGGAGCCTTGATTTTTTTAACCCCCCCCCCCCCCCACATACACACACTCCTCTTCAAAACTTTCAGGTATTTTTTCATGAGCTCACAATCACCCCTGATTGATTATTATGTTTTTTTTTCCATATTTTCTCATTCTTTATATTTACTGTTTATCCTATCAATGCTTGTGCCAGGCTAAGAACTTAATTATAAAACTGTTTTCATGAAACTCGGCACCTTAAGATATTCAATGAATAGTGACGTACCGAGTACTCGGTAAATACTCAGTACCGGGCCAAATTTTAATCAGCTACTCGGCCAATAACAAGTACTTGTAAAAATTACATATTTGTTCAAAACAAGCAGATTTTTCAAAAATTTACATTTTGTATTCATAAAATGCAACTGTAATCTATGTTGAGTTTGAAAAAAAAAAACTATTAATAAAATCAGTTCAGAATAAGTTAGCTAATGGCCAATGTCATGTCCACATGAATGTGCATTTGGGTATAACTACCTTTTCTATATCACATATCAGTTGTTTGCAACTTGCCTTTGGCTAGGAACAGTACAATTGATCTCTAAGATGAATATTCATAGACTAACAACAGAAAACTTTTAAATCAGGGTCCAACTTTTTTCAAATCATATGAAAACTTAGATTGCAAATTTTTTAAACCATGGTTTTGCATATTCAAATTTTTGACAGAGTAGTAACAATAGATAAAAATAAAATTAAGTAATTTTCATAATGGTAAGAAAAAGGTTGTGACTACTTTGAGTAAAGAAATGCATAGGGAAAAAGAGGAAAAGACTGAAAATAATTTAAAGATCATTGTATTTTAAACTGTGGTGCGAAAAGTATCGTAGCTAGTACTCGACTACTCTGTACGTCTCTACCAATAAACCAGCTAAATATAATTTATAGTAATCCTTGAGCTCAGTACTGTTTTGTTATCAACCGTGCTGGGTCTAAAGGTGTCTTAGAAATAAGCACATTTTGGATCAAATAGTTTCTTTTTAAGCTTAGTTTTCTAATTTTAGGTTACAACTTTGAAGCGTAAATTTTAAATCATATTGAAGCCTTTCTTCCCACACATCATTACAGTCACTTTCCGCAATTAGTATAAAGGAAAGAAGAAAATGAATTCAATTTTGGAAAAATTTTAAATGCATGTTTGCTAATTTTCATTCAATGCCTGGATAACTATTTATTATTTTTTTTTTTTTGCAACCTCATACATGCTTAATATGACAGAAATGGCACCAAGTCCTGAACTTGGGCATGGTCCACTCAGCCATTCACCTTTTCAATAGGTCTATAAAAGGAGTGCTGGGCGTGCTTGGGAACTAAACCCTGGGGGTTCGCATTCGGTTGACCAGCTAATTCCCTTGCATCTCAGAGCCCTTGGCCTGTTACACTGAGACAGGCAGACTAGACCCAAACCCTCACAGGCTGTTGTGCAAGTTTAGTTTATACTAGCGGTACCCGCACGGCTTTGCCCGTGGTATAAAATTAAAAATTCATTTGTAAAAAATTGATATAGCAGAAAAAATACTCTATTTTAGTTATTCAACTGTAATTCTTTTAAAGAATGATATAAAAATTTGGCATGGACCCCACATTACTTCCTTTTACGTGTAAATTTCTTAGTAGATGCCTTAAGTGCTAAAATAGTGCTTGGGGTGAGCAAGATAACAATTCAAACATTTACATCCCTAGTTTGCCACAAAACAATGCAAAAAAATGTTTTTCATTGATTAATCTCCTAAACATCGCCGATTTTAACATCATTCAGTGGATTTTTCGCAAAATATCGCCAATAGCGCCAAATTGAACCAATATAAAAAAAATGATTTTTTTCGCCAAATTTGCCGCCAACTTGGCGATATGTCGCCAAATTGGCGTCAAACACTTGGCGACTAAAAGCTTGGCTATATTTCGCCAAGTGGTCGCGCCAATTCATATCACTTTTGTCTGCATTGAAATTAACACTGATTTACCCCATAAAAGGGGTAAAAACCCCCTTGGGGGACAAAAATAAGCCAAAAGAGAAAATAAGAACAATTTTGCTGCTCACAGAAATCTTACCAAAGTTTAAAAGAAGAAGAAAGTTTTCTTTCCTACCTTCAAAAACAAAATAATAGAAATTTCGTGCATTATTCTTCACCATGATAATAAAAACAATAAACATCGACAAACATCAACCAGCAAATGATAAATTAAAAGCCAAACTCGTTCACTCAAGCCATTTACTGCAATTTATATTGAAATTAAAAAAAAGGAAATAAAATATGTTTTGCCAGACGATAAATTTAGAATGGTTTACTATCATGTTGTTTCTTTTTTGACCTCATTTAGTTAAACAATGTTTCCCTCTTCTACACAACTCGTCAGATAGCCAAAATATCTCTAAACTCACAACAATGGTACGTGTCAGTTTCTTCCTTCTCTACCTTTTTTAAAGAAAGGACTCGATTTCTCATTTGATTGACAGGTGCCATCTTATCACGATTTTATTATACTTCATTTGACTAATTTTAATAAGGCTTGGAGTTTGGATTGCTACAAAAACAAACACATTTTTAAAATTATTAATGGAAAAAGAACGAAACAAATAAACGAAATAAAAACGTAACCATGGTAACAACATTAAAAGTTGATTTCCGTTGATAAAATAATTCATTTCATTAACCATTTTAGAATCGTTTGGCTTGCTTTACTGAAGATAAGCCTTGAATTCCGGGATTCTAAAAACAATTGTTACAGCTCTCCTGGTGATTGTAGAAACTTCGAAAAAACATCATTTTGTGCAGAAAATTTCAAGCTTTCAAATGACATAAGACTTGAAAATGTGTCTGGAATATTTCTTCTCTATTTTATCGAATTTCCGCTAAGAATTCGAATAGAAAAAGAACGAAATGGAATGTTCGAAAAATCGCTTCGAGGTGCAAAACTACATGCTACAAACTAATTTTGTGCCAAGTGGCATGAAAATCGACCGAACGGTTTTGGCGCTACGCGCGTAACAGACAGAAAGAAAGAAAGACAGACAAACCTTCAGCTTTATTATTAGTAGAGATAGAAGTAAAGATTCTATGTAGTTAAGATTGTTACTTGAAAATATTTGACATATATCAAAATATCAGATATTTCGAAGATAATAAACATAGGAATTTTAAAGATTTCTAAATCTTAATGCAAATTCTGATTTTTGAAGCACAAGTGCAGATTTTAGGTTGAGGGATTTTAGACAGTTGAATGTATTTTGCTTAGTTTCATAAAATACAATCGTGATTACTCTCATGAGCTATGTATAGTAATCTTTTTTTTTCCCCTTACAGGAAAAGAAAGGCAGGCATGATGATGAAACCATCACCAGTGAAGTTGTTGCTCAGGCTCATATTGAAAATTATGCATTGAAGCTTTTTCTTTGGGCGGATAACCAGGATCGTAATGGAGAATTCAATAAGTAAGGATTAGTGTGTTTGGAACTACTTTGATATATACCTCCAAATTGGAAATTTGGCGACTTTTTTTTGCGCCAAGCAAAAAACCTGTTGCCACAAAAATTATTGCAACAAAACTTCAAAAAATAACTCAAAAATAGTACAAATACAAGAAAATACTAAATTTGGCAGCAGCAAAACCTAAATTAGCTGAAAAATCCTAAATTGGCAACACCAAAATAAGAAACAGCAACCCTAAAAACTCCGTAGGGAGTGCCAGATTTGGGGAGTAATTTTTGGGGGGGTATATCAAAGTTATACCGTGTGTTTGTTATTCAGGAAATGTAACTCAATGCGGTGAATGTGTGAGAAAGTCTTACTCTGTCTTCTTGAAATTCACTGTAAAATCATGAAAGTAATGCCAAATATTAAAAGAGTAAAACACTTGTCAGTTTATTTAGGTATTCAGTACATGCATGATAAAATAAAATAAATCACTTTATTTATGTATTCATCCATTTATTAAATCCCTTATGTATTTTACTTCATTAATTTGTTCATTTATGTTCCTTAATTTATGAATTCACTTATTTTTTTATTTATTCCCTCTTTTATTATTTTTTTTTCCAAATAATTATTTATTAGTTTAATCAGTTCTTGATTCATTACGTATTCACTTATTCATTCATTATTTTGCTTACTTATTTATTTGATCAAAAATATTTTGAATACTGAAATACAATATCTTTCATCAGAAAAGAAAATTATATTTATTTTGATTCGTGAAATAAAATAACAATGTAAGTTTGGAAAGTCCAAATTTACAGCCAAAAATTAAAAATAATGTTTCAATGCAAATTTTATTGTAAAATACAGTATTATTTCTTTATATACTGTAATTTTCAAAATAAGTTTCCAATTTGTTCATTTTGAACAAGGTAAGCTATCTTAACCCATTAATGCCTGACATTTTCTTTTCCAAAGATATTTTGCATACTGGTTACAAACAGTGTTTAATGGACAGGAAAAATAATAAAAAAAATATCATGTAAAAAATAATGTTTTTGTTAAGGAAAGAAAAATCGTCCCTGAAAAGTTACGATAGACCCCAGAGGGTACATACTTTTTTTACTGAAATTTTCTTCTGCCTACGATATAGTATTTAAAAAGACATTTTATAAGAAGAAATAAAATCAGCAATCAACATTAACTGTTAACTATGTCATTTTTGATAAAGATCATATTAAAACGACTACAGAACACACTTTACAATGGTTATGTGCTGCAATCTGTTAATAACGAATTGAAACAAAACCAAAGTACTCATTGAACACTATTATTTGGTTGAAATGTTCATTTTGGGGAAATTCAGACCCCTTTTTTGGACCGTCTCTAAAAAGGGATGCTAGGCATTAATGGGTTAACTAGTTTACTTTAGTTCGCATTTCCCTACTGTATATTGACTAGTTTAAAATGTTCTTGGCATTATATTCTTGTCTTAGTTGGATGATTTCTATGAATTCTCTAGCCCTGATTAAGTTCATCTCATTACTTTAGGAAAATAATCTCTCCTCTTTTTTCGCTTTTTTTCAGGAATGTTGTGAAGGCTTTTTATACAGCTGGTTTTCTATATGACTTGGTGAACCTGTTTGGAGAGTCCAGCGAAGAGGTTTGTTTTTGGGTGAATTCAAGAAAAAGTGTTTATTTCTGTACGAGAAAAATTTTCTTAACACTTTCCGTCAAAAAAAAAAAAAAAAAAAACATTTTCACATTCTAAACTTTATTGCACATTCAATTCATGACAAAATTTTCAGTTATTTTTGCTTTGAAATAGTGAAGATATTAACAATTCTTTTGCAACCCCCCCCCCCTACTCTGACCATCTTGAAGCAATTTCATTTTTTAAGCTTGCTTTAAAACTTTGATTTTATAAAAAATCGTCATTGCCTCTACATTGCCCCTATTTAAAAAAAATCTTACTAATGTGTAGTTAAAATACTCTGTTAGTTTTATTTTCTGACTATCTTTAAAACCAGAACATTTTCATGGTCAAATTGGCAATTTTTCTGGTATTCACCTTGTTAAGCATTTTACGACCATTTTCTTTGCAGTATTGAACTGAATCTGCATAAACTTTTATACAGTAAACTTACAATTTCTTTGTACAGTTTTTCTTCTATCAATTTAATCAAACATTGCTTGTAATTTATCTAAATGCAGATATTATTGCATAGTTGCCAATCATATTGGGGGGAAAATGAAATAAAATAAATTATTATGAGGATAAAATCCATGAAAAAGAATATGGTACAAACTGTGAACATTTCCCTTGTGGTTTTAGTAATCAACATTTTCTCTGATACAGAGTAATGTAAGTTGGTTGTTTAATGCATAATGGTGTTTGTATTTGCAGTAAACTGCAAACATTTTTTGTAAATTTATAGTTTGTTCTGCAAAAAGATCTGAAATAATATGAAAGATAAGTTCCCAAAATATGAATATGAAAGATCCACTAAATTTAGGTAGTTCAAGAACTACTTTCCTTTAAATAATAACAATAAAACAAAATTTAAAAAAAAATGTGATGGCCAGCAACAGGCACTAAGCTCAGCTAGGCTGTGGTTCTAATCAATTTATAGTCCCAAATGAAGATCAATGGCCCCCTTATCGCTATCAACTACTCCCTTACTCATTATTGCCTCTTCAAATAAGCCGTTCCAAGGGCCCACAACCCTGCAAAGTAGTAATTTTTCCTAATGTCCAGGTTTTCCTGAGATTTAAATGAAGGAGAAACAGAAGAAGAAATAGAAAAAAAAATGGCCAAAAGATCAAAATACAGAAATTCAGTTGATGCAAGGTACTAGCGAATAATTTAATTGTTTTCTATACTGAGATTTTTGAAGTATTAAGGTGTGTTACCAAATTTTTCTGAGTTTTCATCAGTAGATTATATATTTTTCTTTAAATAACACTGTTTTCTTAATTACAAAGCTGAACCCTACCATCTTAAGCATTTCATATTTCAGCTGGTGGGATCCCCAATTAGTTTCAGTAATTAAAATCATAATGTGTATCTTTCCAAAATATGAAAAAAGAAGGAAGTGGATATTTTTAAAATAAAAATTCTAATCTTTCTAGGAGGTTTGTGAGGAATTTTAGATGACATTGAGTAGCAAATGACTTCAGTTGCCTAGTATTGCTGTGGCTGAATTCAACGATAACTTTTCTTGTTCAATAAAAAAATATCAACCACTTGACAGATTAATAAAATCAGAGTTATGACAACTCTTCAATAACTTTGACTTTGTGACATAAAATGACATCTGCGGTACGTCGTTTATTTTATCCGCCATTATAGAATCTTTAACAAAAATAAATGCATTTAATAAAGGCAACATTGCAAACTGTTTTGTTTTTTGAAGGATTAGTTTTTTAATTCCGTGAATACTAAAACCTATCGATTGAAATTTACAGGTTGCTCATCACAGAAAATATGCAAAGTGGAAAGCCACTTACATTCATAATTGCTTGAAGAATGGTATTGTTCCTACTCCTGGCCCTGTCGCAATGGAAGGGGAAGGTATGTTGAGAAAAGTTATTGGGACTATTTTTTATTTTTAATATTCTGTAATGATCAGGGCTGCGGAGTCGGAGGAAAAATAGTCGACTCCGACTCCGGGATTTTAAAACTTTCGACTCCGACTCCCGACTCCTGTTTTTTTTTTAAATTATTTATTTTTTTACCCAAATGTGAAGAGGGAAAAACCCTAAACAAAGGTTGAAATATTAAGTCCATTTTTAAAAGTTTCATTTTTATTCATGGTCGTAGCCAGGACTCACTTTAGGGGGGGAGAGCAAGCTGGGGTATCCCAGTTGGAGGTCATGGGAGGTCATTGTGACCTCTCAAAAAGTTCAATTTGCTCATGAATTCTCGCAGGTAATTTCACCACATTTACCTCAATTCTCGGAGATCACTGTGACCTCCCAAAAAGTTCATTTTCTCCAGAGCAAAAGACAAGTGCCGCTCTTGTCATTTGACTCCGTACAAAACTAATCCTTTTCTTGTTAAATGCCCAGATTTTATTTTAACACAATGCATTTTTGCTGCAAATATTTTTTATTATCTTGCATAAGCCCATGCATAGCAATTCGTTTTACAAAGCAGACCCGCCATTTTGAAGCCCTTTTTAATGATCCTAGATGCTTAGGATTTGGATATTGGACGCTGAAAATTTGTATCTGTTAGTTTCAAAGACATGTTTTCACCACCATAAAATTTCATCCAAATCGGAGGTGGTCGGAGTTGACATGTTTTTCAGCGACTCCGACTCCTTTAGTCCAAAATCAGTCCGACTCCGACTCTTCGACTCCGACTCCGCAGCCCTGGTAATGATACCAACTGTTTTAACAGCTTTTTATTTTCATCAGCAGTTTTTAACGTTTGCCTTTTTTTCCTTTTCTGTCATGGTCAAATATGTTCAGGGGTGATTGTGAGTTCATAAAAAAATACCTGAAAATTTTAAGGAAAAAGTAAGGGGGGGGGAGTTTTTTTTTTAAACCAAAGTCCCTATTACTTAGGCACACCTAATTTTATAATTATACATACATATACATAATAATTAAGTTTCTTTCATAAACTAACACATTTCATATATTCAAATAGTTTTTAGTCAAAATATTGTACATGCATTTAATTAAATTGTAAATGAGTAATAAAGTTACTTTTGAGCTGGTGATGAGCAATTATCTACAAAAAAATATTTTAAGGAGAAAGCAAAAGTCTAACAGAATTACTGTTTGTTGTGCGAAAGCATTTATATAGTAATGAAAGTTGCATTTGTAACATTTTGCTGCATTTCATTTATTTGTCCCCTAACTAATGGTAATAAGAATCAAAAGTGAGAAAAAATTGATTCTCATATCGGATGCAAATAAAATAATTTAGTAAGGTAAAAAAACAATTAGAATTTTCATCTGAACATTTCTATTTCATGAATAATATTAATAATTATCGGTATAATCATCGAAAATTCGAAAAAAAAAATCCGGAGGCGGGAAGATAAAAGCATAATTAAAAATATTTTATTTCCGGTATTTTCAAACGTGAAAAGACCGGAAATCCGGTAAAATACCGGAACACAATCACCCCTGTATGTTTCTGTGCACTGGATCACAAAAAAAAAAAGAGAGAGAGAAAATTATTTGTAAAGATTTTGTCTAAATTTTTACAAAATTTAACCATTTTTATAATATGTTTTTTTTTTTTTTTAACACTCATTGTCACAGTTTGGATATTTTTAATATGTCAATTTATAATTTTATATCTAGATGTTTTAAATGCATGTATAATTTGCTTTAATTGAAATTTTCATGTATTTGCCGCTGTGATTAGATTTCTCTCTAGTGTATACTTTTTTTAATAAATAACACTTCTAATATTGGACGCATCTAACGTCGCTGCATTCTTTCAATTCGAAGTAACTAAATATTTAAATTTTTTATGCAGAAGATGAACTGGGCAATCCGTACGATACGACGAGCAGCGAAAGCCCGAGCCCCTACACACCTCAGCCTTCTTCGCAGGCCCCTTACCCCCCTGGTGGCCTCTTCAACATGCCTGGGTTCCAGCCAGAGGGAATGAACCTGCCCCAGCCTGGGACTCATGCCCCGCCCACCACCCCCAATGGGTCCAGTCAGCTTTCGCCCGTAGCGTCGGCTGCAGAGATCAGTGCCGAACCGGAAGAAAACACTGGTATGTACTGAATTCAGAGTCTAGTTTGAAGTGTAGTCTGGCGTTGGCAAGGACAAATACAAGAGAGTAGGGGTGTAATACTGATTACAAAATTAAAACATCGATGGTGAACAGAAAACATTGACGTTTCCAAACATCGATCTGTTCTTCAATATTTTTTTTTATTTCTAATGCAGCAGGTGAATAAGGAACACAATTCTTTCACTATAAAAAAACAAAAGAAAAGATAAAGAGAGAACATATATACAGGGTTCATGGCGCAAGACTAGATAACAGCTCTCTAGCTTCCCAATATCTGGAGTAGATAGAAAGTCTTCTTCTTATCTATTCTTCAATATACACTGGCGGAAAAAAAAATCCCAACACCAAGAAAGACTTGTGTTAGATAAACGAAATTTGGTAGGTGAGTTTATACAACTGAAAGATGACATCGATTGAAATTTCACGCTCCGTGCATAAGTGTGGCGCAGCTGGCGTCACTCAGAACATGCAAATAAGGCTTGTTTTAAAAGCGTGTTGTGAAGCTCTTGGGTATTATTTTTCCGTGAAATTTGACGAATTGCGTTCATGTTAGCCAGGATTGCCTTTAAGAAGACGAAGAAGCCTTTAACAACAGCTCACCGAGTTTGAACGAGGTCGTACAATTTGGCTACGAGAAGGTGGATTTTCATTTCGCAATATTGCAGAAAAACTTGCCTTCAAAATTTTGGAGGTTACACCCTCTATTAAATTAACATAATTTCACATTTGCACAGCATTTTCTTGAGCCTTAATTAGCCAGTGATCTTGTACATTTAATCAATTAAACATGTTAACTTGACAATTGCATTACCCAAATTTCATTACTCTAGAGCAGGGCTTCTTAAACTTTTGTCATTCACGACCCCATTTATGATTGCGAGTTTCTTGATGACCCCATACAAATATAAAAGAAAAATAAATTAATATTTTTTGATGATTTATTTATTAGGTAACAATATACACATACCATATACATATGAAAATATATAAGTTTAGAATTCGTTTTGAAACATGCAAAAATCTAAAATTAAAAATTGCACAAACAATTATAAAATTGTATTTATTATAGTTTCAAAAATAAAAGTGGATTCTGACCATCTTAATTCTCTCGAATATATTCAAATAGTTGCGTGGTAAGTATTAAATTAAAGAAAAGTAAAAAAATTAATGAGATGGATGTGTCTGTTTTTTATTGCATAACAAATCAAATCTTGGTGGAATGTTTGAAACTGCTGGACGTAAGACCTCTTCAAAATTTTTTAACGCTGAACGATACTGGGATTTAATATGTGTTAAAGCTGAGAAAGTAACTTCACGTAAATATGTGGTGTTGAATGGCAGAAGTACATTTAACGCCATGTCAGCGATTGTGGGAAATTCAGTTCTAGTTCCGATCCAGAATTCAGTCAAGAGCTTTTTTTGAAATTGTAGTTTTAAGTTTGAGTCACTCGAAAACTCAGCAAATTCCTCTTGAGCTTTAAGTGGCAGGTGATCAATCTCACTTAAGAATATACAAAACGGCTTCTGAATCCAAACTATTTTTTGGAAATCAATATTTAATTTAAAATATGTCCGGAACTGTATTTCTAGTGCTTTTAAGTGATCTACAATAATTTTTGCAATCAAAGTCATTTTGAAAAAAAAGCAGAAGTTCACATTTTCGTTCGTTTCAAAATATTTCGATCTTGTCCTTTAATAACAATAATCTTCTTAAACTTTGACCTCTTGACAACCATCTTACTTCTGCATGTAATAACAAAGTTGTGTAGTTGGAATCCGTATCCTTACAGAGATTTGAAAATAAACGACTGTTAAGGGCGTGGCTCTTAACAGTCGCTTATTAAACCTGCAACAAATGCGCGTGTCTAGACGCTGCAAGTCCACTGTATTCCACCAACTCTAGTGATGTTATAAAATGGTATTTTTATATATATTATACATAAATATTTGACATTAAAATATCTCGCGACCCCATAATTTTACTACACGACCCCATTTGGGGTCGTGTAGTAAAATTATAACCCATAGTTTAAGAAGCCCTGCTCTAGAGTAATTTTTTCTTGGTGTTGGGATTTTTTTTTCCGCCAGTGTATTTAGTACAAATTTGAATGTATAGAAAGCCTTTCATTACGCCGCACCTCTTTATGTCACTCATTTGTATATATATTGCGATTTTCCTTCTTCTCCCGAAAAAACATGGATTATAAGATATCGATGGTAATTATAGAAGACTCTTTCCTCCCAGACATGTTCTGCAATTGATGTTTTTTTCGATGTCAAAGACATTTAAAAACTATCTGTTGTAAAATATTGATAGTAATTATAGAAAACTTTTTCTAGTGTGTGTGTTTGTAACACATTTTTCTGCATATTTTCATGAAAATTTTTCTACTGAAATGTAAAACATAAACCTCAAAAAAAAAAAAAAAAAACGGCGAAGGCAAATTAGCCATGTTTAAAAGACATTGATAACAATCATGGAAAACTTTATCCAATGCTGAGAACAAGTCTTGAGTGAATGCATATACAGTCGGCCCCGCTTAAACGAATACTGTTGGTTCCAAGAAATATTATTCCATTAAGCGGGGTATTCGTTTAAGCGGGGATTTTTAATGTTGTGTCTATGGCAAGAGAAGTATTGGGTTCTAGAATATTTTATTCGTATAAGCGGGGTATTCGTTTATCCGTTACCTGATTAAGAGCAAGACTATGATAGAGTGTCACGCCTGTGATTCATGACGTCTCAAAGACCAAATCCAGAATGTTTTGCTCTAAAGTTGAGTTGTTTAGTTTTTATGGACTCCTACAGGGTGCGGCAGAAAAACCCGGACAAAGATTTATTGTGATAATTTTAAGAAATAAAAGAATTTAAGCAAAACAACAATTAATAATGTTAACATAGACTTCTTACAATAATATACTCAGCCGGTTTTGAAGTGGCTTCCTCCAGCAGTGATACACAAATCCAAACGTAACTTGAAATTTTCAGCGATGGGCCGCAGCTCTTCCAGCGACAATCGGTCTCATTCTCAAAGAAGCGACTGCTTCATCGACTCCAAGCTTTTGTGGGGCTTAACACAGGCCCTGGTCTCCAAAATGGACTACACACTGTAATCTATGGGATTCAGATCCGGCGAGTAGGGGGCCATTCCGTAGAGGAAATAAAGTCCGAAAAATGGTCCTGCACAAGTCCTGAGTCGTTTTTGGCCTGTGAGCCGGCGCTGAGTCCTTCTGGAACATCCAATCCTCATCACCAAAGTACCGCTAGGCCCACAGAATCACGATGGCCTGAAGAATGTTGCGGTGATACCCTTCTTGGTTGATTTTGACCCCTTAATCCACAAAAGCAAGAGGAGTCTTGCTGCTATCTCAAATTCCTCCCCAGACCAGCACCGATTGCGGATTTTGGTGGTGTTCGACGATGGCTGATGTGCCAGGAGCTTCAGTGAACTAGATTCTGTCGTTTTGGCGGTTATGCACCTGTTCGACTGTGAACAGCTTCGCATCTGTGAAGAGGATGCGCATCCACCGCTCACCTGCGGCCCGACGTTTGAGCTAGCGACATGTTTGAAGTCTCACGCACTTGTTCTCTTCAGTGCGAAGTTGCACATTCTGGAGTTTGTACGGTTTCAGTTTGAGTTCTTGTTTAGCTATTCGCCGAACTGATTGGTCGCTGATTCGATCGCACAAGCGATTTTTTTGAGTGAAGACCCTTGAATTTCGCTGCACTCGCTTCTTGATGAACCTACGGTTGGAAAATGTGTTCACGGTCCATTTTTTTCTGCTTCCTGGACGGCGTAAGTCATGACCAAGCTCTTTGTACCGGCTAATTGCATCGGAAATAGCCTGTCGAGGAATTTTGAGCAAACGAATTGACGTTTACCAGCTCGAAACAATAAAAAAATAGCAACGCATCTTTCTGTCATTAAGCAAACAAAGTAACAATGATGAATACAAAATCGACACTGCACTCCTCAATGCAGGAAAACATAAAGAATCTTCTAAAAAAAGAATTAGCTGTATACGGTAAAATGTGTTGGTGTCAGGACGTGACAAACTTTGTCCGAGTTTTTTTGCCGCACCCTGTAAAGTTGAAGGTGCGGCATCAAAAATTAAACGGATTTTCAAGACATGGAAGTTGCTGTGAGCCACAACTCTTACCAGGAACTGTTGAACTCCAATTTTCTTTTTGTATATGGAATATAGAAGGTTGAAACTTTACAAAATGAATGTTAAATTTGTAGTAAGTTGTTGCCGTAAGGTCAGTGAAGGCCCTCAAAACAAGGCATTTTTGACGTTTTTTAGCGTTTTTGAGGTCCAAAAACAGCTTGTACATTTCAGTTGGCACGGCAAAAGTAGCGTCGTTTGAAAGACCAGTGTAAGCATTTTAAAATAATGTATAAATAACCAAGGAAAGTTCAACGTGCTTTTAGTTACGCAAGGCCGAAATATGAAAAATGTCATATTATACCGATATTCAAACGGTCATAACTTCCTCTGCCAACAACATATTGAAATTTTTTTTTGCCAATGTCATACTCTATTCTTTGTCTTAACAGAACAGTTGAGTCCTTTGAGGCGAAATGAAAAAATATTTTTTACAAAAAATTTATTTTTTACTGTGCATTTTTTGTAAAAAAAATTTTCACATTTCGCCTCAAAGGACTCAACTGTTCTGTTAAGAAAAAGAAGAGTATGACATTGGCAAAAAAAATATTCCAATATAATGTTGGCAGAGGAAGTTATGACCGTTTGAATATCGGTAAAATATGACATTTTTTATATTTCGGCCTTACGTAACTAAAAGCACATTGAACTTTCCTCGGTTATTCATACATTATTTTAAAGTACTTACACTGGTCTTTCAAACGACACTACTTTTGCCGTGCCAACTGAAATGTACAAGCTATTTTTGGACCTCAAAACCATCAAAAATACCTCGTTTTGAGGGCCTTCACTGACCTTACGGCAACAACTTACCACAAATTTAACATTCATTTTGCGAAGTTTCAACCTTCTTTATTCCATATACAAAAAGAAAATTGGAGTTAAACAGTTCCTGGTAAGAGTTTTGGCTCACAGCAACTTCCATGTCTTAAAAATCCGCTTAATTTTTGATGCCGCTCCTTCACCTTTAGGGGTCCATAAAAACTAAACAACTCAACTTTAGAGCAAAACATTCTGGATTTGGTCTTTCAACAAGATAGTAAACATTTGGTAATTTTTGGGAGAAAATCTGAGAGGTCATGAATCACCTCATAGTGCTAGGCGTGACAGTTTCTCAGATTATTGCTCTTAAGCCATGTGCCACTGGACTATAGTACCATCTCATGCCCCAAACAGATCAGAATTTCGTACGCCAGTTTTCTTTAAATTTTATATTTTGCTTTCTAAAATAGCTTAATACAAGAATTGATTTAAAAAATGAACATTTACTAAAAATCATAATTTTTTAAAACTTTCATTTAACATTAGGCCAATTTATTTTTTATTTATTTTTATTCATTCAAGCACCATTTTCGCAACAAAATATCGTTCACAGAGCTAATACTATTTTTAATATTAATAATTAAAGGAAAATATAATAAAGAATCTCAAAAAAAAAACTTTTGACTTTTACTTTACATTATTTTTTTGAGATGTAGTGGTTTTTGATCTATTGCCTTTACGCCATTGTGGTAAAGGAGCTTTTAAACTTATATTTTCCATAAAAAGTGAGCTTAACGGGGGTCGAAAACAATTCAATAATTGTTCATATTGAGAATTGAGTGGTATTCATTATTATAATTTTAAAGAAGTTTTGAATATTGCATGAATCTAGTTGTATTTCAGCTATTGCAAAAATGACCTTGAAATACTAACATGAATGCTCTACATTGCAGATGGTTCCGGATTAAAACCAGAAGACATCAAAAAAGCTCAGAAGTATTGCAAGTTTGTCAATAGTGCTTTACAATACGAAGATGTACCGGCTGCTGTCCAATATTTACAGAAAGCTCTGAAATTATTAACAACTGGTATCGATGATTGAAATGTAAATATCTGTAATCGAGAATTAGATTCTATGCTTTTTATATATGAAATATTGTAAATTTTGTTTTTAAAATATTACTATTTTTGCTTTGCAACTCATTGTATATTTTAAATAATTAAAAATATATATATGAATAATGTACAATTTTTTTTTCTGCAGTAAACTTACAGAACCTCTGAACAGCTAGAAATGCTGGTTAATGTTCTAAATATTTGGATCTTAAATGCTTTATAGCCAAATTACATTCATTTTTAAAAAAACAAGCGCCGAGTACCATTTGAAAAACTAACTGAAATTGAAAAAACCTCAATTTGTTATCCACAAATTCGCCTCTCATCAATCCCCTGACTTTGTATCTCATTTTTTGAGCTAAATTTCTTGACCTAACCCAAGTTTATTACTCTTATAAAGCATGTTTGTTCCGCATCATAAGGAATTGTTGAGGATCCTTGACAAGGGGTTCGAGAACTGCAAGTACTCAAGGCTCACCATTGTTTGCAAGTTGCTGCACCACTGTTTTCCAACACACCTGTACTTTCTTATCTGAGAAAGTACAGGTGTGCTGCAAAATAGTTCATTTTCATATTAAAAAATATACTTTCTGCTTAAAATTCTTAATTTACTTTGTTAGAAAAAATATAAATAAAGGTTAAAATTTCTGGGGCAAAGTACTCTTACATTTGTAATTATTTTCCAAACAAATTCAAAGTGTCTGTAATATGATTTTTAATTTTCACAACATGGCAAAAAATTTTAAAATACTAAATTTTCACAAAATAGGTGGTGCTTAATAAAGTTCTCCCGCAGTAAAGGAATTTTTCAAACACTTCTGTATATTTCAAATACATTAAATATAAATTGCAGAGAATTAATTTTAAAAACTTTCTGGAAATTGAAAGTACAGGCAGAATGAAGTAATTGTGTAAAGTTTAGTTAGGAGAATAAAATTCAAAATTAGGTTCATTTTAAAGAAATTTGACTATTTTCTTGCTGAACACCTGAATGTTTAATATTTCCCATTTTTATTAATTACAATCAATTGTCAAAAAACTTATTTATTGACAATACAAAAATTACACACCATGAAACATGTCAGTATGATGACGATTAAATGCAACAAATTGCTCTACAATAGCTGCATAACAAAGAAAGTTATATTGTTTCACCGAAAGTAAGCTCAAAAAAATAATAACAATAATAATACTGAGAACTGAAAATAATACCGGATTGTTTCAAATAAAGTTATTGCTTATTAACATGAATATTGCACAAAATAAATGTATTATGCATTAAAAAATCAATTCTTGTATAAATACAAAAGCACCTGAATGAAAGTGCGTTAACAAAATATTGGTTAAGATTGTCTTTTCTAAACAGACTCCTTTTATTGTTATTGAATGGAAGCTGAAATTCTTTAAAAATGGCAGCATACCTTGGAACTTAATCAAACAAACCTATAAATAGAAACAGTGTAAGTTTAAGCAATAAATAAATGAAAATATTTAATTTTATGCCACTTGATAATAGTTTCCCACAGACCGAAAAGGGGCAGGGTGCTCCCACATAAAAGGGCACTTTAATCAATTAAAAGGGAACTTTGTAATAGAAATTTTACTGTAGAAAAGTTGCTTTAACACTTTTTTTAATACTGTCGGCCCTGCCTAAATGAATGCTGTTGGTTGCAAGAAATATTATTTGATTTAGCGGGGATCTTTAACATTGCGTCTATGGCATCGGTTCCGAGAAGATTTATTCGTTTAAGCGGGATATGCGTTTATCTGTTACCCGATTAAGCGGGAACGACAGTATATACTGTCAGCCCCGCTTAATTGGGTAACGTATAGATATCTGCACTGCAGAACAATTCTGTTCAAATGTGAGGGAAAATCTGAAGAATTTCTGCAGAAAAGACAGTTTTCTAACTAAAGATACAATTTTGCTGCAGGGGTTGAGTGATTTAAATCATGATAGTAGTTATAAACGGTTTTTCATAATTTCTTAATTTTAAAACAATTGAGAGGATTTTTTCAACCTACGGGTTGATACAATCAAAGCTTCGTAACAGGCTTGGCAACTACAAAGCTGCAAAACTTGTGTTCATTTATAAGTCACTGAATTAACCTCCTGAATAAAAAAAATTTAATTTTCCTTAAAAGTAAAAATTATTGTGGTTTCTTAGGGTATCTCTCTAACAATTCTATGATTAAAGGAGTAAAATATCTAAATTAACATGAAGCATTCTTTATATGATGATATAGATAATTAAAACTAGGAAAAATCCTTACATAGTAAGTAATTATTTTCTACTTATTTATGATACTCTTATATTTTTAATTACAGGTATTAAAAACATTGGATTTAGATATTGAACTTTAACAGTGTAATTTGTTAGTATTAAATATACTTTAAAAAAAAAAAAAAATGTATAAAAATAGCTATTTTTTAAAAAAATAAAAACTGATTTAAATCAAAAACATCCGGTTTTTTTTTTTTTTTTTTTATCGTGATTTCTATCAACCCTGTTTTGCTGAAATTCAGAACTTCTGCAGATTTCTTCAAAGTTAAAAAAATTAAATTTCGGCAAATTATGCTTATTAGGCAGAAAATCAAAAAGTCCATTTTTTTGTGACATTTGCATGAACTTTAAATTTACTTCAAGCTGCACAAAATCTGCAGAATTTGCACAAATTACATATTTAGTAAAAAGATATTTTCAGAAAATTATATGCCCCTTAAGCATCCTGCCTCCGATACTTTGTCTCATTATTGGCCATGTGCTATTATTCTGAGTGAAAACATTGCTTCTAATGCAG